>BHEV01062073.1:634-11619 GCA_004319985.1 Emydocephalus ijimae
AGAGAGAGAGAGAGAGAGAGAGAGAGAGAGAGAGAGAGAGATTTGGCTGCATGCAAGGAAAGCAGCAGAAGCAGCAAAAGTCTTTCCTTCCCCCAAACTCCACCAGAAATAAGTCTTTGTGAGACTTGTCATGCCGGTGCAGCTTCTTGGAGCAGGATGCCTTGCAGGGTCCCAAAGACTCATGTCTGCTGGAGTTTGGGGGAGAGAAAGAAAGACATTTGCTACTTTCCTTGCATGCAGCCAAAAGCAAAAGAAGAAAGAAGCAGAAAGGAGCAACCTGATGGCCAGGCGAGGCACATGGGACAAGTAGAGCAAGTTCCCTTCCTCTGCCCTTTCCCCTCTCCCCTCACTACCTCATGTTGTTCACAGTGCAAGTGACGCAAGCCTTGTGTTCCCATGCAGCCTGGATTAATTGCTTTGTGGGTGACGTTTCTCTGAAGACCATCAAAATTTTCTTGCGGACCACCAGTGGTCCCTGGCTTACTGGTTGGGAACCATTGGTCTAACGGGGAGGAGGAAAAGGCTTGGCTTGATTATTTCCAATCTACAAGATCCATACCTTTTAGGTAGATATCCATAGGCATACTTTCCACATACCTTCCAGATAGGAAGATAGGTATCCATAGGCATACATACCTTCCAGAGCTACCCAGTTTAGAGTGTCACTTTCTTATCCTTCAGATAAGCCATTTCAGTTATTTCACTTAATAGTTCCTTTTCTGAGGTTCCATTTCCTCTCCACCAACTGTTGTTATTCCATACAGTCAAGCAACTCATGTCTCCTACTGCTACTCTTTTATCATTCTTCTTTTTCTCATAACACACTCTATCTTACACCCAATAAAACATCCACAATTAATGCAATGAGAACAACAACATCCACAAACACAATTACAAAACCAACACATCTGGGAGGGTGCACAATGGCATCTGCTTAGTTATAGTCTCCTTCAGCTGAGGAGAAAGAGCATAGGTAACCATTCTGCTCTGAATAGAAAAACACAAAAGTTAATCCAATAGCAAATATTACCCCTCCTACAGGTAAAAGGATTGTCCACCAGTCCATTCAGTTTTTCGGATTGTCAGCTTCAGTGGATCTCCTTGGTGAGATTCCACTTTCCACGCCTTTGGGGCTGGCATGGGCCCTTTCACCTTCGAATAATGGGTCCACCCTCTTTCCTGTGTTTGCACTGCTGTTTCAGTTGTTAGCAATATGAGAAATGGTCCTTCCCAAGTTGGAGTCAGTTTTTTGTCCCTCCAGGCTTTTATTAGTATCCACTGTCCAGCTTTGTAATGATGCACAGCAAAGTTCAAGGATGGTGTTTATGGAAGAATGCCTTTCTGTCATAAAAGAGAAAAATATCTGGACAGTTCTTGAACATATTTTCTGATCATTTTGTCTTTTAATACAATTCTTGGTAGACCTTCCCTCCCCATATATGGTATCCCAAACAACATTTCAAATGGTGATATTCCCACATCTTTTCTAGGTTGAGTTTGTATTCTCAATAGGACTTAAAGGAAAACATTTAGCCCATGGTATATGTGTTTCCAATATTAATTTGATCTAACAATACTCTTGACACCACTGTTGCTGTAGCATTACTAAAGGGAAAAGCTTCAACTCACCCTGTGAGGTAATCTACTATGACCAATAAATATACTGCTCAAAAAAATAAAGGAAATACTTAAACAACACAATGTAACTCCATGTCAATCACACTTCTGTGAAATCAAACTGTCCACTCAGGTAGCAACACTGATTGACAATCAATTTCACATGCTGTTTTGTGCAAATGGAATAGACAACAGGTGGAAAGCATAGGCAGTTAGCAAGACATTTCCAGTAAACGAGTGGTTCTGCAGGTGTGACCACAGACCACTTCTCAGTTCCTATGCTTTCTGGCTGATGGTTTGGTCACTTTTGAATGTTGGTGGTGCTTTCACTCTAGTGGTAGCATGAGACTGAATCTACAACCCACACAAGTGGCTCAGGTAGTGCAGCTTATCCAGAATTGCACATCAATGCAAGCTGTGGCAAGAAGGTTTGCTGTGTCTGTCAGCGTAGTGTCCAGAGCATGGAGCGCTACCAGGAGACAGGCCAGTACATCAGGATATGTGGAGGAGGCGTAGGAGGGCAGCAACCCAGTATCCGGACCGCTACCTCCGCCTTTGTGCAAGGAGGGACAGGAGGACCACTGCCAGAGCCCTGCAAAATGACCTCCAGCAGGCCACAAATGTGCATGTGGCTGCTCAAACGGTCAGAAACAGACTCCATGAAGGTGGTATGAGGGCCTGACGTCCACAGGTGGGGGTTATGCTTACAGCCCAACACTGTGCAGGATGTTTGGCATTTGCCAGAGAACACCAAGATTGGCAAATTCGTCACTGGCGCCCTGTGCTCTTCACAGATGAAAGCAGGTTCACATTAAGCACAGACGTGACAGGGTCTGGAGGCACTGCCTGCATTTTGCTGCCTGCAACATCCTCCAGCATGACTGGTTTGGCAGTGGATCGGTAATGGTGTAGAGTGGCATTTTTTTAGGGGGCTGCACAGCCCTCCACGTGCTCGTCAGAGGTAGCCTGACTGCCATTAGGTACTGAGGTGAGATCCTCAGACCCCTTGTGAGACCATATGCTGGCGCGGTTGGCCCTGGGTTCCTCCTAAAGCAAGACAATGCTAGACTTCATGTGGCTGGGGTGTGTCAGCAGTTCCTGCAAGATGAAGGCATTGATGCTATGGACTGGCCCGTCCGTTCCCCAGACCTGAATCCAATTGAACACATCTGGGACATCATGTCTTGTTCCATCCACCAATGCCACGTTGCACCACAGACTGTCCAGGAGTTGGGTGATGCTTTAGTCCAGGTGTGGGAGGAGATCCCTCAGGAGACCATCCGCCACCTCATCAGGAGCATGCCCAGGCATTGTAGGGAGATCATACAGGCACATGGAGGCCACACACACATTACTGAGCCTCATTTTGACTTGTTTTAAGGACATTTCATCAAAGTTGGATCAGCCTGTAGTGTTTTTTTCCACTTTAATTTTGAGTGTAACTCCAAATCCAGACCTCCATGGGTTGCTAAATTTGATTTCCATTGATAATTTTTGTGTGATTTTGTTGTCAGCACATTCAACTATGTACTGGTAGTGCCGAAAATCAGTGGAGACCAAACTGGTTCTCTCTGATGAGCTGCTGCTGGGCCAGCCTGCCCACCTAGGCTCCCATACTGACCTTTATTCCCTGCTTTTGAAGTGCAGCTGCTTTGCACGCCACAGCAGATTGGCACATGTCAGCTGCTGAAGCTACAGGGGGAGTGCAGATTGGCACATGTCAGCTGCTGAAGCTACAGGGGGAGTGCAGGATTGCAGGAGGTGAGTAGGAAAGCCCCTGCGCATGCGCAAAGCATATGTTTGGCACATGCATGTATGCAAAGTATACTTTCATGCACAAAGCGCACCTACCAACCTACACTTATCGAACCAATGGTAAACTACTTTGAAACTGACCCCTGGCCCCTAGGATTAGCTGCAACCCCTGAGGGCATATCCAATGGGTCTAAAGAGGGGAGGGAATGAGTCTCAAGAGAGGAGGGGAGGGGCGTAGTAATAGAAATGAAATGTATAAAATGTATTGTTTTGGGAATCTAAAGGTGTGGTTCTTGGCTCAAACTTCACATTGAGGTCAGCTGAGATCCTACCGCTCTTTGCAAATAGCTCTTTTTCTTTTATGCTTTGATTTAAGCTTAAAATAAGGTCTCTGTGTTTTCACCAAACCAAGTTCTTTTTGGCTGGAGTTATTTCCAACAGAAGGGATCATGGAGTCCAATCTCCTGCTCAGGCAGGAAACCCTTTATCATTTGTACATTACAAATTGTCCATAGCAATGGATGAAAACAGACTGTACAATGTTGGGTGAAAAAAAGAATCCTTCTGTTACCTATAGTCCTCAACTTATAACCACAATCGAGTCCAAAGTACATCATTTTTTTTTGTGGTTTTTTTGCAGTAGCCTAACAGGATGAAAAGGCAACAGAGTTTGGCCACTTTCTTCAGTAAGAAAACAAGATTGGAAACAGGAGTGGAAGAGTCACAACAACCTCAACCACTCCAACTTGGAGAAAGCAGCACGAGCACAGCAAGTACTTCCAAAAGCAGCACGAGCACAGAAGTACTTCCAATAATTCAGACATTGCAAATAATCTCTCTGACTGCTGGACATTGCAGCAGTATACCAATTTTAGGGATGGACTGGCAGTTTCTGTTCAGAGTATTGCAGCATAAATTCAGTGCCAGAAAAGTAAACACAGATGGCTGAGGCTTCATTTAACTTCTTTGTAAACATATGAAGTAAATTTTACAATACCAGTTGTAGATTTCTCCAGCATGGAGCAAACTCAAAAGAAGCAGACATGTTACAGATTCAGAGCAGAGCTCTAGTTTTTAGCAAGCAAGTTAGTTTCTCTTTCACTTTAGAGCTGAGCATAGAACAGAGATAAATCACACCCAGATTCTCTCTTTAAGTTTCAGCCCTCAATTCAGCTCTCATTGGCTGACCTTGTTACTAAGCTCTGTCCAGTTCATGAATATACTCTGACAGTTTAAAAAAAAATAGGTTGCAAGTATTGCAAAAAATTTGACATTAGAGCAGCAGAAAAAAGCATTGACAGGCAAGCTAAGGAATGGAAACATTTCAAACTAGAGGCCGCTGGGAAAAATAAAGAGGTACAACAGACCTCTCTTAGGGAAAAGATGAAAGAGCACTTCTTATCCAAAGCTCACATCTTCTGCACAGAGAAGTTTAAGCAGTGTGAGCAGAATGCAATTAGTAAATGACTAGACAAGATGACAGAAAAATATTTAGGTAGTACTTGTCGAGTATTCAATATACTTTATGACCTGGCCCAAAGAGCAAAACCATTTTCTGACGTAGAAGGTGAGATACAATTGCAAATTAAAAATTGAGTAGATCTGGGAATTCACATAAAACTGCAATGAAAATTGTTGATTTCATTGCAAAAGACATTAGGAAACAATTATTTACTAAAATTATTGAAAAAAATCTGAAAATATGTTTAATTATTGACGAAGCCTCAACGATATCTTGCAAACAAGTTCTTATACTTTACTTAAAAATTGAGGATCCAGTTTTCTCACCAACAATTTTCCTTGAGCTAGTTGAATTGGAAAAACAAGATGCAGAGACAATATGTTCTTCAGTTATGGAAAGTTTAAATAATGTTGGGTTTACTAAGAACTATCTAGAGAAACATTTAATGGGATTTTGCTCTGGTGGTGCCAACGTTATTCTTGGGAGAAAATCTGGAGTGAGGACTAGGATAGCCAAAAACTTTCCAAACATTATAATATGGCACTGCTTAAACCATCATCTCCAACTTGTTTTAGATGACTCCATAAAGGAAATAAAACAAGTAAATCATTTAAAAGTATTTATTGATAAGACATATGCTATTTGTCATCAATCCAATAAGAACCAAATTGAACTTAACATAATTTCTGAACAACTTGAGATTATAAAGATTGGTAGAGTTTTTGGACCAAGATGGGCTGCCTGTAGTTTAAGGTCCACCCTAGTTGTGTAGCATGCTTATCCAGTGCTGCATCAGTTTTTTGTTCAAATAAAAAATGTTCAGGCTGCCCATTTTGAAAACACATATTTTCTCACTGATTTGGCCTTGATGATTGATGTCCTAACTCAGTGGTTCCCAAACCTTTTCAGTCCACCGCCCCCTTGGTGCTACAAACTTATCCTCAGTGCCCCCCACCCAGGGGCAGGATTCAAATTTATGTGGGTGTGGCCTAATTTGAGGGCATGCCCTGCTGGCCACATGACTGGGTGGGTGTAGTTTGCTGGTCACGTGACTGGGTGGGCATGGTTTCGTGACTGGCAAACCAAGTACAAGTTGTCCTCACTTAATGGCAGGTTGCTTAGCAAGTGTTCTAATTTATGACTGGCCTCCCCAGAGTTACTTGACCTGTTTTTGGAGTTTTGACAGCCATGCGCGCGAACACACACACACACACACATACACTCCCTTCTAACCCAGCTGGTTGAACTAGATATCTCATTCACTTTCTCCTCTCTCCCTCCCTCCCTCTCTCTCTCTCTTTCTTTCTTTCATTTTGGTGATGGTGGATATGTTGATTAAAATGGCCCAATTTATTCCGTGTGCAGATCTTCCATTGGCCAAGATAACGGCTCAATTGTTTATCTCCCATGTTTTCCAGTTGCATGGGTTACCAGACTGCATGGTATCAGATCGTGGGGTACAATTTACAGCACGCTTCTGGCAGACCCTACTTATGAAACTGCAGGTTCAGGTGTGTCTGTCGTCTGCTCATCACCCTGAATTGATGGGGGGACAGAGAGAGTGAATGCTATTTTAGAGCAGTACCTCCACTGTTTCAGCAATACTCAACAAGACAATTGGGTAGAAGTGCTGCCGGTGGCAGAATTCGCCTATAACAATGCTCAACATGCATCCACCCATGTGTCGCCTTTCTTTGCTAACTATGGGTTCCATCCATGACTTTTCCCTTTAGCCCCGTCTGATTCCCCAGTTCCGGCAGTGGATACATTTTTGCAGGAGTTAAAAGCCATGCACCACATGGTCCGCGATCAACTAGAAAGAACCAAGGAAGGCTATAAACGGTTTGCAGACTGACATCGTCGTGATGTTCCACCTTCAGTGGTCGGTGATTGGGTTTGGCTCTCTACTCGATATTTACCAATGATGCGACCATCGAAACAGCTCGATCACCGTTACTTGGGACCTTTTCCGGTTGAGGCGGTGATCAATCCTGTGGCTTATCATCTCTCCCTACCATGGACCATGTGTACCCATCCTATTTTTCATCGTTCCCTGTTAGTCCCTGCCTCGGCCGACAGTCCGCATAAACAGTCCGCTCCATCACTGCCACCCCAGTAACCCCTCTGGGAAAGGCGGAGTACGAAGTAGATAGCATCCGAGATTCACGCCAGTTGCAGGGCTGATTTCAGTATTGGTGGCATGGAAAGGTTATGGACCAGAGGACTTCACCTGGGTCGATGCCACTGATGTTCATGCTCATTTGGTCCAGGACTTTCACGCTCGGTTTCCTCAAGGTCCTTGTCCGTCTGGTCCCAGGGGAAGGGGCCCTGCAGGGGGGATAGTGTCACGCCCCTGGTGGAGACTGACTCTGAGGAAGAGGAGGAACAGCCAACACCGAGTGGGAGTGTGGCTCCAGAGGTGGTGGAAGAGGCTGGGGAAGGGCAGAGGCTGGCTGAGCAGTCAGAGGAGGATCCAGGCCCATCGCCTATCCATCCTAGGTCACACAGGGAGGAGAGGATCAGGGAAAAGCGAGATCTACTCGAGGAGATTAACATGATCCTCCTTGTGGCTTGCAGGTGGGAGGTATGTATATAAGTTTGCAACTGCGGTTAGAATTTGCAGGAGTCAATTTAGTGTTCACCTTGAAAGAGGTTTATCTTTGCTGGTGTTCTTCCCATGGACTTTTCTCAGTTATTTTCCTTGAGTTTATGATTAGTTATCTTGGCTTGCTTCGGAACTCTCATCAATGCAGTTTGTTTTGGTTCTTTTGTTTGCCTCATTATTTCCTTCTGTGACTTTGAACTGTGCCTAATAAAACAGTGAACTTAAGTTGAAGGCCTTTCCGGACTTTAATATATGTTTTGGGTTATTTTGAGAGACTACGGGTCATCACATCTGGTTTGAAAAGAGTTACAGTTGCAGCGGGGGGGTTTAGCAGAAACCTGCTTTTTTAAACGAAATACAAATAGTCCTTGCTTAATGGCTGGTTGCTTGGCAAGTGTCCTAATATTTATGACTGACCTCCCCAAAGCTACTTGACCTGTTTTGGAGTTTTGACAGACACGCACACACACACACACTCACTCACTCCCTTCGAACCCTGCTTGAGCAGGTCATTGGACTAGAATCAGCAAAGCATCTCTGATTAGATTCTAGCAGTGAATAGAATCTAATCAGAGATGCTTTGCTGATTCTTGTTCATTTGTTTTATGTCCGAGCGGAGCGGTGCACCAAATCAATGGGGTGAGCCTGAGAGAAGGAAAGAGAGAAAGAAAAGAGAGAAGGAAGAAAAGGGAAAAGGGAAAGAAAGGGACAAAGAAAAAGTGGGGGAGAGAGAGGGAGAGAGAGAGAGAAAGAGACAGAGAGACCTGATGCATCAGATTGAAATGAGGTCTAGTTTACAGGCCCTTTCCCACATTGAAACATCGTTGCCAGCATCTTTGCCAGCACATTGAAACATCTTTGTCTTCTATTAATTAAAGGTTTTGTGGACGAAACATGGCCAAGACTATCAGGAAGCTCTCACATTTTATTGAGGCTTAAACAGGATCCATTGGACCACCCTAAAAAATTACTTTTCCCCAATGTATTACAGTGCCAATTCTAAAGAAAGCAAAACCAAAATGTACTGGAAAATTACAAGAACACACATAAACACACACTCCCTTCTAACCCAGCTGGAGCAGGTGATTGGACTCGAATAGATAACTCATTATATTCTTTA
The DNA here is from genome assembly GCA_004319985.1 of Emydocephalus ijimae. Taxonomy (NCBI): domain Eukaryota; kingdom Metazoa; phylum Chordata; class Lepidosauria; order Squamata; family Elapidae; genus Emydocephalus; species Emydocephalus ijimae. The sequence goes on from BHEV01062073.1 coordinate 9,194, forward strand.
TTTCTTTTTCTTTCTGTCCCTTCTGTCCCTTCCTTCCATCCCCCTTTCTTTGTCTGTCCCATTTTGTTTCTGTCCCTTTTCTCTTTCTTTTCTTTCTCTCTCTTTCTCTTTCCCTCTTTCAGGTTCACCCCATTGATTGCTGCATGCTCCGTTGCAAGGGGTTTAATGGGGTGAGCCTGCGGGGCCTCGACTTGAACGCTGCAGCAGTGGGATGTTTGAGAAGGAGAGCAAAGCCAATCTGGATTTCCTCCCCTTTTCAAACATCCCGCCGCCGCTGCGTTCAAGGCAGGCACGTCAGGAAAGCGGAGGAAAGCCAGAGTGGTTTTGCTCTCCTTTTCAAACATTCCACCATCACTGCATTCAAGGCAGGCATGTTGGGAAAGTGGAGGAAATCCAGAAGGCACGTCGGGAAAGCAGAGGAAAGCCAGAATGGCTTTGCTCCTCTTTCAAACATCCAGCTGCTGTTGCGTTTGAGGCGAGGCCCCACAGGCTCACCCAATTGACTGCTGCACACTCCAATGCAAGGGGCTCAATGGGGTGACCTGCGGGGCCTCGCCTTGAATGCAGCAGTGGTGGGACATTTGAAAAGGAGAGCAAAGCCACCCTGGCTTTCCTCCACTTCCACCACCACTGTGTTCGAGGCAGGCACGTCGGGAAAGTGGAGGAAAGCTAGAGTGGTCTTGCAGAATGTAACTCACTTAGATCAGACGGAGATAGGCAGGCAGGGTGGGCTGGCTGGCTGGCTGATGCTGGTAGTGATGGCGGGCGGGAAAATGCGAAATGAGCACACATGCGCTACAAAAGGAGTGACTGGGCGGGGCGGACGGGAAATGCTGTCAGCAATTGTTGCCCATGCGCGCAATGTCACACATACGCAATAAGGACTGACAGCAGAAAATGGAGGAATGGGCAGAGGGGGCAGGGCCAGCCAGGGGGCCTTTTTGCCAATTCTTCAACCTACTGGAACGGTAACAACTGGTTCTTGCAAACTGGTAAAATTGTGCCCTGCGAGGGGCCTTCTTCCAGCGCCCCCCTGCCGCCTCTTAGTGCCCCCCTGCCGGCCCCCTTGCCTCTTACCCCTAAGGCATCTCACTGCCCTCCAGGGGGCAGTACCGCCCACTTTGGGAACCACTGTCCTAACAAATACTTCTTCTTTCTAATGCACTGCAAGCAAGAAATATAGATATTATAAAAGCTGAAAAACTTATGGTAAGATCAATTTAATCATTCGAAATGCTTACAAAGGAAAAGGGTGCATATGAAAAGCCGATGGATTAATTACTTAAATTAACCTTTAAAAATATAAATTTTGTACAACATCATCGATTTGTTGCACTTCCTCATGAAAGACTTGTAAAAAGCATTGTAATGAACTTGAAAAGATTGATGGATTGTGAACATTTAAAAACTGGCTGCCAATTTAAAAACACTGATCAATTAAAATTTCTAAATTATTTGGAGCCTGATTACTGGAACATTGAAGAAGTGGTTCCATGGAAAGCAGCTGAAGAACAACTGGTTGCATTTGCTGAAATTTTACATTATGCAATTAATATTAATGATTATCATGATTTCATAGAAAATGTGTTAAAAGATTTGGAGAAATATGCAATTCCTGGCAGCAAAGGATAAAAAGGAGATATTGTCAGGACTATTGACTATTCAACAGGAAAGGGGTTTCTCATAGATGAACATAATATGTTCAGAGAGCAGAAGTCGTCTAATGGTTTCCAATGTAACAAACCTGCTGACTATCAATCTAATTGGCCTACCTCTGCAAGAATGGGACCCTGTTTCTATAGTAAAAAATGATTACGGGCACATCACAGCTGATGATGCTTGTGTCAACAAAAGAAAACTGCAAGTGAAGACACCAATGAAAAAGCAATTTGACAACAGTTTTATTATTTTTTATAAAGTTTTATGGTATGTAATAGTTTTGGATTAATATTTTAAAACTTTGATGTAACAAAATCTAGTTTTGTGTACCTTTTTTATTATTTAAGCATTAAAGGCATGAAATAATAAACTACCTTTTATTTTGGTATATCTTTTTTTATACTTAAAACAATTATTAGAGGAAAGAATTGATGTTGAGTTGGCCACACCCAGCCAGTCATGTGACCACCAAGCCATGCCCACCCAGTCTGTGACCACCAAGCCAGGCCCACAAATTAGGCCATGCCCACAGAGCCAGTTGTTAAGAAATTTGAATCCCATCCCTGTATATAGACCTCAACTTCCTGAATATCTCAGGCAGCATGTTGCATTCCACATATCTTAAATTTGCTGAGGTTGAAAAATACTGGTCTAGAGCACTACTGAAACATCAAAGAAAAACAAATAATGGGAAGAAGGCGGAGCCTCCTCGCCGACGGACGGTAGATCACAACTCTCTGTGACTATCGTTCGTGCTCTTTCGTCGG
>BHEV01062074.1:0-18791 GCA_004319985.1 Emydocephalus ijimae
ACCAGGGGCAAAGATATCAGCTGCGATCTCAGAGCCCCAAGATCGCAGCTGTATCGCGGTGACGAGGCTCCGCCTTCTCCCTGCCCTGAAGTTTCTTTGACCCCCTCTTCTCTCTTCTTTTCCCATATCACCCCTAATTCTTCTTTTCATTAGGCTATTCATACCTATGTTCAATGGTTTGCCATACAGTTTCAGTGTTTCAGCATCTTTTTTGTATTATGGCAACCAGAACTGGATACAGTATTCCAAGTGTAGAATGGTAGAATAGAATAACAGAGTTGGAAGGGACCTTGGAGGTCTTCTAGTCCAACTACCTGATTAGGCAGGAAACCCTAAACCATTTCAGACAAATATTGTCCAATCTCTTTTTAAAAACTTCCAATGTTGGAGCATTCACACCTTCTGGAAACAAATTATTCCACTGATTAATTGTAATAACTGTCAAGAAATTTCTTCTTAATTCGAGGTTGCTTCTCGCCTTGATTAGTTTCCATCCATTGCTTCTTGTCCTGCACTCAGCTGCTTTGGAAAATAGCTTGACTCTCTCTTCTTTGTGGCAACCCCCTGAGATATTGGAACATTGCTATCATATCATCCTTAGTCCTTCTTTTCTCTGAGTGTTCTTCTTTGTACTAGAGTCTCAACCCTAACCCACCCTTCCAAACCACCATTTTGGCTTGCAATGTGTCAGGTGAGACCTGCACAGATCTAAATGGAGCTCCATTTTGGCTGGAAAAATGCCAGCTGAGGCCTGCTGAGGCCTAAATGCAATGTCTGAGGGGCAGGCCCACTCCTCTAAACCTCCATTTTGGCCAGCAAAGTGTAGATGTTGCAGAGGCTCTTCGGTTGTTCATAAGGATGAATAACTGCCATAGTGCTGCAAGATTCGTAGTTTTGGGACTTGTTTGTAAACACTAGGGGGTGCTGATTGCAAAACTTCTAATGTTCACTAAGAAAATGGGGATTACTTCTACTGTACCTGTGCATTTTATTTTTCTTGCCTAAATGTAGAACCTTACAAAGTTTGGCCTTACTAGTGCATTATAGAGTGGTACTATCACTTTGTGATCTTGATGCTATCACTCTATCAGTGCAGCCTAAGACCACATTGGCATTTTTGCTGGCTCATACTTAAGTAATGGTCCACTATGACACCAATATTCTGTCATAGTACTATTGTTGTGCCAGGTACATACTTGTGCATTTTTTTCCTGCCTATGTGCAGGACCTTACTTTTCTCACCACCAAACTGCGTTTTGTTGGAACCCAATGCTCAAGTCTATCAACATCCTTCTGAATCTATCTTGAATATATCAAGGGAATAAATACATTCATTATAACATGAGTCAAGCTAATTGTTTTAAAGTTATATTTTAACTAGGAACCGGCAGTGGATTGGGCTAAATCTTGAACTGAGTCAGGAGAATTCAGATTGGTTCTCTGGTTCTTGTAAAATGAGCCAAACTGGATTGGGACAGTTATAAAATGTTAGTGCTTTGGGGCATTGAGGAAGGCAAAAAAAAAAGGTGTGAAGTTCATTGAGTGATAAATCTGCTCTGCAGTCACAAGGATTATTAGAGAGTTCTTTAATATGAGTCAATTACTGATTTCACTGAGATTGCAAATGTTTTGCTCCCAGGTGATACAGCCATAAGTGAAATGAAGTCTGTCTAGCATTCAGTCCCTCCCCCATTTAAAAAAAACTTGAATGTCCAGGGGATTAATTTGATTTTATCACTGTGCAAGGAGGCTACATTTCATTTTTGTTTGCTTAATCATTAGAAAGCTCCAGGAGCAAAAAAGCAGTGCAAAGACACTTCATAAAGTAACTTTGTGTAGCGCATAAAATATTAATCATACACAGGATGATTAAACATTAAAAAAGCACTGTCTATTTAGTCTTCACCTCTTTATTTTGATTGTATATTTTGGAGTATTGCATTTCATTTGTTGCTTGCAGATGTCATGCAGTTTTATTTTCCGTCCCAAGAATTATATGTCTTTCCATTAAAAAAAATACCCATTTGTTATGAACTAATAAAGACGCTTAAATAAAGTTTTAACAAACTTTAAGAAAAAGCAGGGTTCTAATCCTGCACTTCTGATTGGTCGATAATAGCGATATTGGATTGGTCCATTCTGGGTAATCTGATTGGCTGTTAATGAACCACTCTCATTGGTTCAAGGGTTTAACACTTCCATGTTTCTCATTGGGTAATAGGTCAGCAGCTTACCCTATAAAAGGGCTGCTGCTGCCCTAGGGTTTTGCTCTGTTCAGAATGATTAATAAAGAGTTGAAGTTCACTGTTCACTGCCTTGTCTCCGTTCCTTGCACCCATGCACAGAACTTAACACTGGCGACGAGGATGGGATGCGGAGACATTAGAGCTGACTGAACACTACAGAGCACCAAACAGAGCATGTGGCTGAAGGCACATCGACAACGGAAACCATGTCCGGCGGCGCCATACCACCCGCTCCATTTGACCCTGCACAAGAAGACTGGGACTCGTACATAGACCGGTTCCAGATGTTTCTGGAGACCAACAACTTGAAGGATGCCACTACGGGGAAAAAGCGAGCAGTGTTCCTGACCCATTGCGGGCCTGCCATCTTTAAGATGGCCAAGGCAGTAGCAAAACCGGCTAAGGTGAAAACCATGGACTGGGACGTCCTCGCACCCCTTCTACGGGCCCACTATGCACCCTCCGTACCAATGCTTGTCCGAAGACATGAATTTTACCAGAGGGACCAGTGGAAAGGAGAGAGTGTTGCAGATTTCATCATGGATCTCCGGAACCTAGGAGGCCTCTGTGGGTTTGCAGACCTCGAAGAAGCTCTGAGAGACTGAATAATTCTGGGATTAGATGACCACTCGGCGCAGAGCAAGATCATGACAAAAGGGGACATCAACCTTGCTGATGTCATCAAGGATGCTACTGCAGCAGAAGCAACCAGGAAGTTGGCCGCCCGAATGCGCTGCACCAACGTACCACTTCGTCAACTCGCCAGCAATACCTCATCTCGCTTAGAGAGGCACGCAACAGCGACCCACTATGAGGACCTCGAAGCACCATCAGAAAGTGACAAGGAGGAGGTCAACCGGCTCCGGTCTGAACGTGACCAATGCCACCAGCGGAATCAAAGACTACCGCACCAATGCGCGGGTTGTGGGGCAAACCACCCACGATCAGACTGCAAATTTCTCGACGCTCTCTGCCATTGCTATGGGAAAAGAGGCCACATTGGGAAGGTCTATAGAAGCAAGCAAGGATCCAGCCCACTTCAGAGGGAAAACAACGACCGCCAGACCACAGGGAATCATCCTGTGAGTCAGGAACATTTGAACCACCAATGGAACAACCACTCCTACAGAAATAAAACACTGGCCACTTCAATGAGACGAGAAGAGGCACACCAAACAATTCCAATCAGTCACGCCTCATCGCTAGATGCAAAGAAGATTCGAGTGAAGGTTGCCTTCGAAAACCAGCCTTGCGTGATGGAAGTCGATTCAGGATGGTTTCCTGGAAGACCCTTAAACAATTAATCCCTGCCGTCCGGCGTCAAGACCTCAGAGCCCAAAGAATCACACTCAAATATTATCAGGGGAACCGAATTCCGGTCGTTGGATCCAGCCAAGTCCAAGTATCATTCAAAAATCGTACTGCGTCATTACCACTGACCGTCGTCGACCGTGACCGGCCTAGCTTGTTAGGCCTTCAATGGTTCGCCCCACTCGGGATCGAGGTAGCCGGCATTCACCAAACCAGAAGCGATGACTGGGAGGAGGCAATTCCAGGACGTCTTTGCAGGCAAACTAGGCGAGTACAAGGGGACCCCGATATTATTTAACCTTAACCCTGAATTAGCCCCCATCCTCCTTCAGCCTCGTCGGGTACCTTTTGCCCTTAAACCAAAGATTGATGAGCAGCTCGATAAATTAATAGCCCAGGTGTTTTAGAACCAACTGACCACGCTCATTGGGAAACCCCAATCGTAACACCCATCAAACCAGATGGATCGTTAAGGATTTGTGGGGACTACCGGGCCACCCTCAATCACGCCCTTCAACAGAACGCTTACCCGGTGCCGGTGGTACTACACCTTCTCCATTCCCTAGGGGCTGAAAAGTCTTCGCTTAATTGGATTTAGCACAGGCGTACCAACAACTGTCTGTAGATTAAAAAAACTGCAGAGGCACAGACGATTGTTACGCACCGAGGCACCTTTAAATGCAACCGACTCCAATTCGGAGTGAGTATAGCCCCAGGGATTTTTCAAAGTCTGATGGAGAGACTCTTGCAAGGGATCAAGGGGGTCGTGCCATACTTTGATGACGTTTTAATTGTGGCCCCGAATAGAGAAGTACAAGAAAAGCATCTTAAAATGGTTCTCCAGAAATTTAAAGACTCTGGCCTTAAGGTTAAAAAATTTAAATGTCAACTGTGTACAGATAAAGTAGAGTTCCTGGGGTACCTAATCGAGAAACAAGGTATTCACCCCACTAATAGCAAACTAAAAGCAATCAAAAATGCCCCAAGACCCAGAAATAAGACTGACCTCCAAGCTTTCCTGGGGCTCATTAACTTCTACAACATCTTCTTGCCCNACCCTATCAAAGGCTGAACGTAACTATAGCCAAATCGACAAAGAGGCTCTTGCTGTTTTATCTGCTGTGAAACGATTTCATGAATATGTGTATGGATGAGTGTTTACTATTGTTACTGATCACAAACCTTTGCTAGGGATTATAGCGGGAGACAAGCCAACCCCCTATATATTGTCACCTAGAATGACTCACTGGTCGGAGTTCTTAGCTGCATACAACTATAAATTACAACACCGCCCAGGGAAAGCCATTTCCCACACTGATGCATTGAGCCGTGCCCCACTTCCGGAAACCATCGATGACCCAGCTCCAACCCTTATGACACTCCAGATTGAAAAGCTACATTCACCGCCACTAACAGCCAGAGACATTGCGATCAAAACAAAACAAGATCCTGTCCTGGAGCAAGTTCTTAGCTGGGTCGAATGAGGATGGCCAGTAGAACAAACCCCTGATGACTTCACCCCTTTCAGAAACCGGCAAACAGAACATTTTTCGCAAAAAGGCCGCATCCTATGGGGAGATAGAGTCGTCGTCCCAGAGCGGTTGCAACGAGCAGTATTGAAAACATTGCATGACGGTCACCCCGGCATCATGCGTATGAAAGTGCTCGCACGTAGCTACATATGGCGGCCGGGCATCGACAAGCAGATCGAAGCCTGGATAAAGACTTGTCTAAAGTGCCAAGAAGTCAGCAGTGCCCCACCTAGAGCAACTCCAACAGAGTGGGAAACCCCCCGGGGGCTGTGGTCCCGCATCCACATTGACTTTGCGGGACCTACCAAGGGACATACATTCCTCCTAACAGTGGATGCCTATTCCAACTGGCTCGAGATCCACGAAATGAAGAATACTACAACTGAGTCCGTCATCTGAAAATTGAATAGGCTATTCGCAATGTATGGGCTGCCAGATGTTCTGGTCTCCGACAATGGACCCTAGTTCACCCCCTGGTGTTTGAACAATACTTAGTGGACCGGGGTATCCGCCATGCGCTAACTTCGCCAGTGCACCCTGTGGCTAACGGCAGGGCCGAACGCATGGTACAATTTGTTAAAAAAACTCTCCACAAAATGGACTATGGGGACATTGACGACAAACTAAACAGAATACTCCTACTCCAATACATCACTCTGCACAGCGTCACCAACAAGACTCCAGCTGAACTGTTGATGGGACGCAAGCTCCGTTCCCACCTCGACCGGCTTCACCCGTCTTATGAGCCAGAGAAACCCTGTGGATCTAGCGGAAAATGCCGCGAGTTCAAGGTAGGCGACTTAGTTTTCGCTAAAAACCTCTCCGGCGAACCATTATGGGTCGAAGCAACTGTAATTCAAACCACCGGGCCCAGATCGTACCATGTGCAAACCTGGAACGGAAAAATATGGAAACACCATATAGATCAGCTTCGCTCTAGGCTACAACCCAGTTCCCGTGACTCCTGTGACTCCCAAAATGAGGGGGGAGGGGGTGTCGAGGGAACCAAATTCGAGATGGTGGAAAGGAGAAGCGAAGGAAGTCAGCAATCGGGCGCGATACAGGAAGAAATATCTGGGAGGGGATTGGCCTCGCCACAGAAGGAATATCTCAATGGAGGCAAGCCCGCAAAGATCGGAGGATAACAACGACAGAATTAGTGGCACCGAGTCATCCAGTGAGGATACGGAACCGCCTGTACCAGATATGTCCAAAAACATCCCACCGAAACCGGGCTACAGACAGGAACCGGTGGGACAGCGCAAATCTAATAGACAGTTAAAACAACCTACATATCTTAGAGATTAAGTCACCGCATCCCTCAAACGGAACCCGGGGGGAAGGGGTGTTATGAACTAATAAAGGCGCTTAAATAAAGTTTCAACAAATCTTAAGAAAAAGCAGGGTTCTAATCCTGCACTTCTGATTGGCCGATAATAGCGATATAGGATTGGTCCGTTCTGGGGAATCTGATTGGCTGTTAACGAGCCACTCTCATTGGTTCAAGGGTTTAACACTTCCATGTTTCTCATTGGCTAATAGGTCAGCAGCCTACCCTATAAAAGGGCTGCTGCTGCCCGAGGGTTTTGCTCTGTTCAGAATGATTAATAAAGAGTTGAAGTTCACTGTTCACTGCCTCATCTCCGTTTCTTGCACCCATGCGCAGAACTTAACACCATAAAACTATGCATTTTTAGCAAGTGCTTTGGTAAGTGGCACCTGCTCACTATTTGGTATTTTCACTGACATTTTTTATAAGCAGTAAACAGATTAGTGAAAATTCTCTCACCTGCAATTTATAACTACATCCTTTGCATAAAATCCTGGATTTTTTTTTCTCATGAGGAAAATCAAAATTGCCACAATATTAAACTTTCTTTCTTTCTTTCTTTCTTTCTTTCTTTCTTTCTTTCTTTCTTTCTTTCTTTCTTTCTTTCTTTCTTTCTTTCTTTCTTCTCTCTGTCTCTCTCTTTTTCTTTTTTATTTGTGTATTCATTACTCTACAATTAAAGAAATTGACTTCAATTAAAATGAAGATCAATCTTTTCAGCACTTTTTTTTTTGCTTGAAAAATTTATCTGGTGTTCAAATACAGCCATTTGTGGATTCCTAGCTTCATCAATTGCTCACATGATTTTGTGCAGACTTTGGTATGTACATGTATCACCTGCTCTGATTTGGTTGCTGATTTGCTTCAATTATTCTGGTTTCACCTTCAAAGCCCTTCATGGCTTGGGACCAAGTTATCTGAGGAAGTGTCTCTTGCCAGTCACGTTTATCTGACCCACTAAAGTGGGGAGGCAGGTCTCTTTCCCTAAGGAGTTTCCTTCCCCTAGGGAGATATATCTGGCAGGATCCAGAAGAAGGATCTTGTCTTTGGAACATCACCCCTCTGCGTTCCACTCTAACACTCATTTTGAAGGCCCTGAAGATGGGTTTCTGCTTGCAGGCTTGGATAATCCAGAGTAGGGTGGAGCCCATTGAATGTCTGGTATAAATGTGTGTTGTCACTGGGGGGTGGGGATGGGGAGGTATTTTTTATTTTTTTATTTTTCTTTTATATTGTGTTTTATGTTTTTTTTAAGCCACCTTGAGTTGCCATTTGCAAATAGGCAGCAATATACATTTTCTAAATAAATAAACTGAAGATATTAATGTTCAATTTTCCAGGTAAAACTTAAATTTGTCTTTATACATGAATTGAATTGCTTTTCTTCATAAGGCTAATGTTAAACATTTGATCAGTGATGCAGCAATACTAATTTAACTTAGATTAATTTTTAAATTCATCAAATGGATGGGAACCAACAATTATAAATAATAATTTCTGACCAGGAAGATAAATAGTACAGCACTTAGACTTATCTGCCACTTCATAGTGCTTTACAGCCCTCTCTAAACAGTTTATAGAGTCAGCATATTGCCCCAACAATTTGGGGCCTTATTTTACCAACCTCAGAAGGATGGAAGGCTTTAGGTAGTGAGGATCAAACTCCTGGCAATAAGTAGAGTTAGCCTGCAATACTGCATTCTAACCACTCAGTCATCAAGGGTCCATATGATATGGAGTAATTAAAATTAACTAAGATGAAATAAGATAAATATAAATGGGATTACATTAGTAATCAGCGCTGTAGTTGTGAGCTATGACATACTTTTTGGAAAATTGCATAGCAGATCTATAATTATAGCACAGGTGTTTTTATATTCTAATGTAAATGGAAGTAATTGATGTCAACCAACTGTTTTAACATGAACATTAGAAGTCCATTTGTATATTTCATCACCAAGAAAATTTAGGTTAGTAGAAACATAGGTCAGTTTTTCATTGGTAGGACTTATTCTCTTCTTAAGAAAATGTTATGTTACTTTTGGTCTGTTTCTTTTGTTCCAAACTATTGGAACAAAACTATTAGAGCTATGTTCTATTGATTAAAAAATGCTGTTCACCTCCTTGTGAGTCAACTGTTTGATTACAATGTAAATTGGTTTGAAGTATTATATTGTTAGTAGCTTTATTGTGTTTTTCCAGTCAGAAGTAGACAGAACTAATTTTAAAATTAAAATAAATAAAACCATTGTCATCATATTAATTTGATAATCCTTTAGAAGTAGAAGGAAATCATGAGCTTAGCATTATATACAAGGAAGAAATCTGATTGTAGATTATTAGATGCAAATCAGATAAGTTCCAGTTTGAATCTGTAAATCAATTTAAAAATTCATTCACTTTGAATTTGAATTCATTCAATCAGGTTAATTCAATCTGAATTTTCTATTCTAATTTGTTGTTATAAATCACCCAGAGTCACTTTAGTGAGATTGGCAGTGGAGAAATTTAATATTAAAATAAATAAAAAAATAATTGGAACTGATTTGACAAAAATGTGCATGCACATGTGTGAACATTCATTGATCAATTGTTTTGATCCATTCAAAATAACCTGATTTGATACCACGAACAGAATCTTTACACTGATTCTTGATATAGCTTTATAAACTGTCCATTTAAGCTATAGGAGAATATACATTGACATTTCTCACCCTAATCAGCTCTACAAGTCTAATGCTTCTTATTTGGGACTTCAGCATAGATTCTACTCCAATGAAAGCCAAATGGATTCAGCAGCTAAACAGTGCTTGAAATAGATGTGAGGACCCCTAGTAAAAACATTATAGCCTATTTTACAACTCTAAGTTGGGTGAGATGATCACGTATTTGCTCAAAAATATTAGGTAAGTCATATAGCTCTTAGCACCAAGTCTGAGACATAACTTGAACCACATGATCTTTCTCTTTATCAATGGAATATGTATCAAAGTATTTCCAGAAATGTTTATTCGAAGATAGCAGCAATGGTAGTCTATAAACTAGACTCCTATATTTTCAAGCTTTTCATTTTGAAGCAAATGGAATTATTTTCAAAGGATGGAGACTAATAAAGTCTTGGATGTTCCATTGTTTGAAACTGTTGTGAATGAATAAATGTGTTAATAAAGTTATCAAGAGCTTGAAGTCAAGTGCAGGGTTCTGGCCCTGCACTTCTGATTGGCCGTTAATGGCGACATCAGATTGGTCCGTTCAGGTGTATCTGATTGGCCATTAACGAGCCTCTCCCATTGGTTAACAGAGCTAGCGCTCCCGGGTTTTCATTGGTTGAATATATAATAAGTTGCCTATATAAGGAGGGCCGTTACAGCCATTGAGCTGAGCTGTCACACCATGTTAATAAAGAGTTTTGAAGTTCACCGTTTCACCGTCTCGTCTCCATTCTTTGCGCCCACGCTCAGAACTTAACACTGGCGACGAAGGTGGGATGTGGAGACGTCAGAGCTGACTGAACAACGAAGAACGATATCCGAGCACATGGCTGAAATGCACAATAGCGGAACCATGTCCGGCAGCATCATACCACCCACTCTGTTCGACCCAGCGCAAGAAGACTGGGACTCATATATGGATCGTTTCCAGATGTTCTTGGAAACCAACAATTTGAAGGATGCCACTACTGGAAAGAAACGGGCGATATTCCTAACTCATTGCAGGCCGACCGTATTCAACATGGCCAAGGCACTAGCGAAACTGGGAGAAGTGAAATCTATGGACTGGGACATCCTCGAACCTCCACTGAGGGCCACTACGCACCGATCGTTCCAACGCTCATCAGAAGGCATGAATTTTATCAAAGAAGTCAACAGAAGGGCGAAAGTGTTGCTGATTTCATAGCGGATCTCCGGAATCTGGGAGGCCTATGTGGGTTTGCTGACCTCGAAGAAGCCTTAAGAGACAGAATAGTTCTGGGATTGGATACACCACACATCCAAAGCAAGTTGATGGTGAAAGGCGACAACAGCCTTGCCAATGCTATCGCTGAAGCTACTGCAGCAGAAGCAACCAGGAAGTCGGCTGCCCGAATGTGCCGAAACCGCGCCCTGGTTCACTAACCGACCCGCGACTTTTCACCTAAGTCAGAAGGGCAGCTTCCAACGGCCCACCACGAGGACCTCTCTTCGTCATCAGACAGCGATGAAGAAGAGGTCCATCGACTGTGATCCGAATGGGACCAACGCCAGAAATCTCAATACCATTGCGCTGGTTGTGGGGCAAGCCACCCCCGACCAGAATGCAAATTCCTCGACGTGCTCTGCCATGTGTGCGGGAAACGAGGCCATATCGGACGGGTCTGTAGAAGCCAAATAGGACCCAGTCAGCCCTCGAGGGGGGCTAACTATCACCAACTGATAGGAAGCCATCCTGTAAGGCGAGAACCAGTGAACCACCAATGGAACAACCACTCCTACAGAAACAAAACCTTAAACCGCCCCACAAAGCAAGAAGAGGTTCACCAAACTATCACGATCGGCACGCCTCCTCCCTGGATGCCAAGAAGATCCGAGTGAAAGTGGCCATCGAAAACCAGCCCTGCCTGATGGAAGTCGACTCAGGATTGTCTCTCTTGATTATTTCCTGGAAGACCCTCAAGCAACTCATCCCTACTCTCTGTCGACAAGATCTCCGATTCCAAAGACTCATACTCAAAGACTATCAAGGAAATCAGATTCCAGTTGTAGGATCCAGTCGAGTTTGGGTATCGTTCAAGAACCGTACAGCATTCCTACCCCTGACTGTGATCGACAAGGACCGGCCTAGCCTGTTAGGATGTCTTTGCAGAAAAACTAGGCGAGTACAAGGGGACCCCGATATCATTCAACCTCAATCCCAAAATAGCTCCCATCAGCCTTAAGCCTCGTCAAGTTCCATTTGCCCTTAAACCAAAGATTGATGAGCAGCTTGATAAATTGATAGCCCAGGGTGTGTTAGAACCAACCGATCACTCTCCCTGGGAGACCCCAATTGTTACACCCATTAAGCCGGATGGATCCATAAGAATTTGTGGGGACTATCGAGCCACCCTGAACCACGCCCTTCAACAAAATGCGTATCCGGTACCAGTGGTGCAGCACCTCCTCCATTCCCTGGGGGGTGGAAAAGTCTTCGCTAAACTAGACTTAGCCCAGGCATACCAACAACTGCCGGTAGACAAAAAAATGGCAGAGGCACAGACAATCATTACACACCAAGGTGCCTCTAAATGTACCCGACTCCAATTTGGAGTGAGCGTAGCCCCGGTTATCTTTCAAAGTTTGATGGAAAGACTATTACAAGGAATAAAAGGCATTGTTTCATACTTTGATGATGTGTTAATCGCTGCACCTACCCCGAAAATTTTACGAGATCGCCTGAGGTTGGTTCTCCAGAGATTCAAAGATGCAGGGCTTAAAGTTAAGAAAAACAAGTGTAAACTGTGCACAGATCGTGTCGAATTTTTAGGATATTTAATTGACAGTGATGGCATTCACCCTACCGATAGCAAATTGAGGGCAATCAAGAACGCCCCAAAACCCCGAAATAAGGCCGACCTCCAGGCGTTTCTAGGCCTTATCAATTTTTATAACATTTTCCTGCTGCACAAAGCAACCATAGCCGAACCCCTACATCATTTATTGGACAAAAAAGCAATCTGGGTATGGGGACATAGAGAAGAGCAGGCGTTTCAAAATGTAAAAAAAATAGACTTCTGACGCTGTACTAATGCAGTAAAATGAGACTTTGCCGTTCACGATCATGTGTGATGCATTGCCTTTCGGAGTAGGCACCATTTTGAGCCACGTTTTGCCAAACGGTAGCGAAGCCCCTGTTGCCTATTTCTCGAAGACGCTTTCAAAAGCAGAACGCAATTACAGTCAGATTGATAAAGAAACCCTTGCTATTGTGTCTGCTGTCAAGAGATTTCATGAGTACGTGTACGGCCGAGCCTTTACTATAGTGACTGACCACAAACCTTTGCTGGGAATAATAGCGGGAGATAAGCCAACCCCCTATATATTATCTCCCAGAATGACTCGCTGGTCAGAATTCTTGGCTGCCTATAATTATCGGCTGCAACACCGCCCGGGGAAGGCCATTCCCCATGCCGACGCATTGAGCCGAGCACCACTTCCAGAGACCATTGATGACCCCGTGCCTACAGTGACAACATTACAGATCGAGACACTTCAAACACTGCCATTAACAGCCCGAGATATCACGATGGAAACGAAACGCGACCCCACCTTAGCACAAGTCCTCAGTTGGGTCGAGCGCGGATGGCCATTGGACCAGGTATCCGATGACTACGCCCCATTCAAGAGTCGACAAACGGAATTGTTTTCACAGAAGGGCTGCATTATATGGGGAGGTAGAGTCATTGTCCCAGAGCGGCTACAATGAGCAGTACTAAGAACCTTGCACGATGGCCACCCTGGCATTGTGTGCATGAAAGCCCTTGCACGTAGCTACGCATGGTGGCCGGGCATCGACAAGCAAATCGAGACATGGGTCAAAGCTTGTCACAAATGCCAGGAAGTAAGCAACGCCCCACCTAAAGCAACCCCAACCGAATGGGAAACATCGCGGGGACCCTGGTCCCGTATTCATCTGGACTTTGCGGGACCTACCAAAGGCCACACATTCTTGTTAACAGTGGATGCCTACTCAAACTTGCTCGAAATCCATGAAATGAGGAATACAATAACTGAAGCGGTCATCAAGAAACCAGACAGACTATTTACAACACATGGATTACCAGACGTTCTGGTATCCGATAATGGACCCCAATTTACCGCATTGTCCTTTGAACAGCACCTGGCAGACCGCGGTATTCGCCATGCGCTGACTTCGCCGGCGCATCCTGCGGCCAATGGAAGGGCCAAGCGCATGGTACAATTCGTCAAGAAAACACTACACAAAATGGACTATGACAATATCNCCAGCGGGCAATGCCGTACCTTCCAGGTAGGCGACTTGGTATTTACTAAGAACTTGTCGGGCGATCCATTGTGGGTCGAGGCGACTGTGGTTCGAGTAACCAGCCCTAGATCGTACCTCGTGGAATGTCGCGATAATAGACTATGGAAGCGCCATATTGATCAGCTACGATCAAGGCTGAAGTCAGGAATCTCTGAGTCCCCTGATGTCCAACCTGAGGGGGGAGGAGATATGGAGGAAGATGGACTTGAAATAGCAGAAAGTTTTAATGATAGAAACAACAGCGAAACGGAAACACGTGAAGAAGAATCAGGGATGGGAGTGAGTTTGCCTCATGATAATGCCGAAGATGTTGGTGACAATGAGAATTCGAACTCAGAGTTAGAGGCACCCCTTTTGCCAGACAACGTCCTGCCTCAACAAGATTGCAGCCAAATACCGGGTGCACAACGAAAGTCAAATAGACTAACAAAACAACCGGCCTACCTCAAGGACTACGTAACCATAATTCATTTTAAATGAGGAAAAAATCTGCAGCAACATATGATATTACAATCCATAAATAATTTAGTAAAATGGTAAAAGTTTGACAGAATTAAATGAAAATAGACCAAAGTAGATTATGCTACAGTGGTATTTCATAGACACTAAAAACAGTTTTGACAAATGTTTTATTATCTTAGACTGAAATTGATATATATCTATGAAACAGGGATGTAGGTATAGAAACAAATTACTGTAGAAAGGATAGAGTTCAATATTAGAGAATATAGCAATACTACATGCTCATCAGGCCAAATAGCTTTAGACAGATAAACATATCATTTTGATAGATGACAATTTGTTATGATAGACATCCATTTGTTGTCTGTTTTTCCTTCTGAAGTTTTTGTCATTAGCAGGAAAGTATGAAGGCTATATCAGTGTCATGTGTTGATATATGGCAAATCCATTAAACCTCAATAATTCAAAAGGCATATCAAATTACTGTTTTTCGCTTTGGCTTAATCCACAATTCCTCTATAGATGTTAATTTTAAATCACTAAATCACTATTTCTTGATAATTCTGAAGCTAGTTAGTTTTCAGTTTTGTCATAAGCTATTCTTGTTGTATGTAAATTTGATTGAAGACAATCAAATTTGAAGATGTATAATTTATCTTCATTAAGTGTTTATTCGGAGAATACTTGCTATATTCAAAACTTTTTTTACAAGATTAATCAGGAACCATGCATAGGAGAAAGTAATACTTCAAATTTAGTTGTCTCAGAATGTCCATTATTTATAGGGCAATAAGGAAACACTTTAAATTGAGAGGCAACAAAATCAGTTTTATTTGCAATTATATATCCTAATTTATAAATTAACCATTATATTCTCAACCACTATAGGTTTAAAATGCCTTTCAGGAATAGTTTAATTTGACTATTCCCAATCAATGGTGGTGGAAAGATTTTTTTTTTTCAAAATAAGAAATTTAATACAATTTGATGAAATCTGAATTGGTCCTTAGTAATTATCTGAAACCTGGAGTACAAAATTGGATTTTCTAGTATGTTCAAGGTGCACTATCATGATTCTTAACAGAACATACAATGATACAAAGTTCATCTTAAAAATGCATCTAGGATCAGCTGATTTGCCATTGGCAATTCATTTAATCTGGATCAAATTTCTTTCTTTCTTTCTTTCTTTTTATGAAAGGAAGAAAAAAATACCTTAACATGAAGATGGAATCGACAGCAGAAATAATAGCACTGATTTTCTAAAATGAAGAATGTTGTAATTTGTTCCACTTTAATGGAGAGAAATGTAAGATATGATTATAACACAAGCATGATAGATTGAATTAGTGGCGGATTAATGAAGAGAAAAAGAAATGCATTTTGGGAGTCATGAACCTATGACAGCTGTGCCATCTTTCTTTGGGGAAATTTACAAATGAGAGCTTCCTTTGAGACACTGAGTGTGATTAGCTTCAGCATTGCTTCTTACAGCTCTTCTGTAGACTTCAGTTTTAGTATTCATTAAAGAATAATGCCTGAATCCCTTTTGAATGACTTGGTAAAGTTTTAACTCACCAAAAGTATTCATTTTGTAGAGTTGTAAAGCTAATTGTTGAATATTATATTGATATTTCTGGTGCTAGATTTAAATATAAACTTGCATTATTTTTGTAGGCAAGGCATTCATAATTGAGACAGGTGTTCTCTTTCAGTGAATGTTTACATTCTGTCATTATAATCTTGAGATTCCAATAAGTTGTGTATGACTATAAATTGTCACTAATTCCAAAGTTAATATGGTTATCCACTAAACTGTTTTAAATGGGCATTGTGCATGACAGATATATGACTTCAAAATACTAATAATAATTAAAATAAAGAAACAATAGAAAGGATAAACAACATTTAGCGTGAAATTACTGCTAAGACAAATTGTTATTAATATAATAAAATGTAAGTAATGATAGAATCTGTATGGAGACAATTAGTTATAAGGTTAGCAAAGTGAACCCACATCTCTGCTTTTATTCTAATTGTGGCATGTCAGCCAATCAACCCTTTCCAGGAAATCAACCCTTTCCAGGAAAAGGTTGGAAGATCTTGCTAGTGTAAATTGTGATTAGCTAGTTAAGCTTTTTTTTTATTGGGCAGAATGGGTGTTCAGGTTCCTTCAGTTTAAAAATGTCATTTATCAAGATCCAGGAAGCATCTTCTCTGTTGCAGAATTTGCCTTCTGGAACAGCACCACCTCAGAAACCCATATAATCCAAAAATCTTTGAACACTTGGCTTTGCTCCCAGGCCTGGGAGTATGATAACTATTAATCTCCTCTCCCTCTTCCCCTCTCCCTTCCCTTACCCTTTCCTCTCCTCTCCTTTTCCCCATGATCTTACTGGGTGACTTCTAAATTTAATTCAGCAGTCCAACTACCCTATTTACTAACAACTTTCAAATTGCTAACTGGTGCATCTAGTTGAAAACAAACTCTTTCCACCTTATCAGAAAGAAAACTGCCCCAAAAGTCAAAGTAGAGAAGATCACTTTTAACTGACAAGATAATTTTGGAAAAGTGTAAGAAAAATAAGACCTACTTGAATGTAGAAATTGAATAGGAGAAGGACTCCACTTCCTGATACAAGACTGAATAATCAAGTGTCTGGAAATAACAGGATCCAGTAAAAATGTCAAAAGCTTTGTGTAAAGATCAAAGATCAGTGAAAGATGCAGTTGCTGGTCAATGTGGATATACTGGAAGACGTTAATATCTTTCAAGAAGACTCACTATCACCTCTACTATTTGTCATTGTACTGATCCTCCATCCACAATATTGAACAAGTAAGGCAATAGCTATCAAACATCAAAACCATTGGCCTGGCTATCTCATGTCCTTTACATGAATGAGCTAAAGCTGTAAACACTATCTGACAACCTGATCAACACTGTCCATATATACAACCAATATATTGCAATGGAGGTTGAACTGGAGAATTTGCCATTCTCACCATCAACAGGGGACAAATAATGAAAACTGAATGACTCATGATGCCCTGCATAATATCAAGAGTCTGAATGAAGATTATTACTGCAAATACCTGGCCATCCTTCAAGTTGACAAAATAAAGCACATTGATGTCAATATGAAGGTTAGAAGTGAATACATCATGGAAGTGAAGAAAGTCTTATATTCCAAACTCAGTGGAGGAAATATTATCAAGCAATTAATACTCAGACAATTCAAGTCATTAGATTGGGGTGTCAAACTCAAGGCCCAGGGGCTGGATCCGGCTCCTGGGGTGATCATAGATCTGGCCCGTAGGCCTGTCCTGGAAACAGTGAAAGACTGACCTATGGTGCTTCTGCCAGAGAAAATGGAGGTTACGAGAGTCACGTGTGGCCCTCCAAAGCTTTGTTTTCAATGGTAGAGGGTTGCAGGAGGCTGTCGCAGCCAAAAACAGAGCTTGGGAGCCCATTTTCGCTGGCAGAGCACTTGGGCCACCACAGGCACCCCCCCAACACAAGTAACATCATGCTGGCCATGGCCCCCTGGCCATTCTTCCCCCTGCCCCCTTCGAGGTCAAACAGAATCTCAATGAAATCGAGTTTGACATCCCTGCATTAGATACACAGCTGGAATAGTGGATTGCATTCAAGCAGAATTAAAAGCCCTGGATAGGAAGATCAGAAAAACAATGAGAATGAATCATGCCATTCATTCATATATAGCAATGTTGATAGACTCTACTTATCAAAGAAAATAGGTGAGTATGGAATGCTGCAAGTATACAAGATACTTGAAGAAGAAGAAGAAAAGGATATTGGAAGAATATATGAAAGACAGTGTAGAAGATAAACTGAAGCTAAGATTCCATGAAGGGTAACTAAGTACTGGAGAGATCAAACTGAATCAAAGAACAAAAATTAGATTTGGAAAGGTGAAGATCAAATGAAGAACAGAAAAGAGAAATGGCAAAGTAAACTATTACATGGCTATACATTCAAAAAAAGCAGATAGCAATAAAATCTGACAATGGTTATGAGCAAGAAAATTGTAGAAAGAGACAGAGGGACTAATTCTGATTAGTCCCTCTGTCTCTTGATTGCAGGAAATACGACTTCAATAACAGAGTGATCAATGTCTGGAATACTCTATCTGACTCTGTGGTTTCTTCCCCAAACCCCAAAAACTTAAGATTGTCTACTATTGACCTCACCCCTTTCCTAAGAGGTCTGTAGGAGGCGTGCATAAGCGCACCAATGTGCCTACCGTCCCTGTCCTATTGTTTCTTTTATTTTTCTTATATGTATCCATTTCATGTATTCATAACTATGTATATACTTTTACCTATTATCTTGTAAGTGATTGACAAATCAAAATAAATAAAAAAATAAATATAAATATAAGATCAAGTCATACAACCACAATAACAAAGGTGTCCTTTGAAAAGCTTCATTTGTGGTTAGAGCAATTATGTTAAATTTCCCAGTTTTCATGTCCACCCCCAACCCCCATTATCAGATATCACTGTTTTGTGGTATATTTGTGAGGAAGAGGAATGACCCTTAAAAGAAATAGTTTAGGAAATTTTGCATCTTTCTTAACTAAGGGGAATGACCCAGGGTGGGGATACAAAATAAACACAGTCACAAAAACCCAGTGAAGTCCCTTTTATTCCTTCACTTTGTTTCCAAGCTCCAAATATCCTTGACGGAAGACAAAAAACTTCCACACAAGCAAGAAGAAGGGAAAAAATAACACAAACCAGGCAAGATAAGGGCTGGACGACGTCCACAGATTGCGGTATCTCCTGTCCCGCATCAAGATGGGCGGCTCATGAAAGGGAGCACAGGAGGAAGAAAACACAGCAGGCTGGGTTTCTCGGGATGAG
>BHEV01062076.1:0-10204 GCA_004319985.1 Emydocephalus ijimae
GGTTGCCCTACACAGGAGAATGGAGCTGGAAAGCAGGTTAGTGGGGTGGGGAGGGAATGGGGATTTTGCAGTATCCTTCCCCCAGGAATGGGGAGGGAATGGAGATTTTACAGTATCCTTCCCCTGCCACACCCACCAACCCACACCATGCCCACCAAGCCATGCCCCCAGAACCGGTAGTAAATTTTTTTTGAATCCTACCACTGATGTATCTGCTAAAAAAAACAACAACTCCACATTGGTGACAGGAAGGGCATCCAGCCAGTAAACGCTCAGCTCCATTTAGTTGCCCAAACTCCACCCCACAAGGGATTATGGGGTCAGTAAAAGAAGATGATGTTTATGTAGTGTATATTGGAGGTGGTGACCCTTTGGGAGCTGTATGCTATGAAACTTCATTTTAATGTATGCTGATTAGTGTACATTTAAAGTGACAACAAAGTTATTCTAAGTTCTATAGAGAACTGAGCCCTGGTTCACTTTCCTCTTTGTGTGTGTAGACTTTCCCTCCTTCCCAGTGTGTGGAAAATTGCCAGCCTGGATCCATCAAGCTGGTCCGTGAAAGCGAACCTGTTTGTTGCTACGATTGTGTTCCTTGTGCAAAGGGGACAATGTCTACTCAAGAAGGTAAGGAGACTTTGGGGGGGGGGGGAAATGGGCTTACCCATACAGTTTTCAGTGAGAAAGTACCAGTAGACATTCTTTAATGACTATCAAGTTATGACAATCTTGGAAATGGTATTTTATGGCCTGTAAAGCACTTCAGCCATTATAAAACTCTATGTTGCCCATCAGTCACGCAACTGCATTTTAAACACTTGGCAACCGACTCGTGTTTATAATCAGCTGAAGGATCCTCTGGTCACATGATCACATTTTGCATCATGTTTTAGAATTTTCTGCCAAAAAAATGCCCATTTAGAAGAATGGATATATTTAGCAATCATATGATGAGTTGAATGAACAGAATAAAAAACTATTGTAAAAGCAACCATGGAAAACCATGGAAAAATCCCAAGCATTTTTCCCAAGCATGGGAAAAATCTAAGATTAGCAGGTCTGAGGTTACTTGTCTACAGTGTTGGAATAAATAGGGGAAATATCACCTTAATATCAACACAGCAAACTGTGAGAAAAGGTAACTGTGAGATTCAAAGTTTTCCACTCTTCATCCATACCAGGGGTCACCAACCTTTTGGACCTCAGGGGCCACCAGACTCATAATTTTATATCCTGCGGACCACTAATATGAAGTTTGAGTGATGGTGGTTTGTTGACATTGATGGGAGAGTGAGAGAGAGAGAGAGATCTGATCCAACTTCGAAGGGCTGATGGTGATGTTCTCTCTCTTTCTTTCACTCTCTCTCTCTCTCTTTCTCTCCCCCCCTCTCTCTCACACACACACCCCTAACCTGCTTTTCAGCTCTGTTCTCAGGGAGAGGGAGAGAGAGAGAGAGAGAGAGAGAATCCTGTGATCCCAAATAAAGAAAGATTGATCGGTAGGAAAACAGGGTGGGGGATTTTCCTGTTTTTTCTGCAGAGACCCAGGGAAAATCCCCCAAAAAGTCTGCAGGAAAATCCCCCACCCCGTTTTCCTACCGATCAATCTTTCTTTATTTGGGATCGCATGATACTGTCTCTAGCTTGGTTCTCAGGGGGAGAGAGACTTTTGGCTTCATGCAAGGAAAGCAGAAGCAGTAGTCTGCGAGAATGGCACAACTTCTTGGAGCAGGATGCCTTGCAGGGTCCCAAAGACTCATTTCTGGTGGAGTTTGGGGGAGAGAAAGAAAGACTTTTTCTGCTTTCCTTGTGTGCAGCCAAAAGCAGAAGAAGAAAGAAGTGGAAAGAGGCAGCCCGGTGGCCATGCCAGGTGCCTGGGGCAAGTGGGGCAAGTTCCCCCCTTCTGCCCTTTCCCTCCTCCCCTCATGACCTCGTGTTGTTTGCAATGCAAGGGATGCAAGCCTTGTGTTCCCATGGGCCATGTGGGCGGCACAGCCTTGTGTTTCTGCATAGCCTGGATTAATTGTTTTGGGGGTGACATTTCTCTGCAGACCACCAACATTTTCTCGCGGACCACCAGTAGTCCCCGGCCCACTGGTTGACGAGCACTGAACAATATTACTGACTGCAACAGTCCTACATACCCAGAAACATGCATTTTCTGGCTCTTGAAAATCATCTTTATCCAAAACAATCATGAGTGATTAGTTTCCCTTAAACTCCGCTGAAGAGGTTACCTGGCCTGGTAACGAAACATTCAGAAACCAACCTAACAAGCTCGGAGAATGAACCTTCACCCTCATTCGTGAGCAAATTTAAAATAATAAGTTGTAAGAGGGATACTGTTTTTCCTCTTTTCAGATGCAGAGGAATGCACCAAATGTCCAGAAGATGAGTATCCGAATGAAGACCGAGATCAATGTATCCCTAAAATTATAAATTTTCTGAGCTATCAAGGACATTTGGGGATCATCTTAGCTTCTATTTCCCTCTTCTTGTCCTTAATGACTGGCTTTGTGTTAGGGATCTTCATTAAATTCCAAGAAACTCCCATCATCAAAGCCAACAACCGGGACCTCTCTTATGTCCTCCTTGTCTCTCTTCTGTTTTCTTTCTTGTCCTCCTTCCTCTTCATTGGCCAGCCAAGCAAAGCCACCTGTCTCCTCCAACAAACAGCCTTCAGCGTCATCTTCTCAATTGCTGTTTCTTCTGTCTTGGCCAAAACAATCATGGTGGTGCTGGCTTTCCTGGCCACAAAGCCAGGGAACCAGGTAAGGAGATGGTTGGGGAAGAGCTTCACCAACAGTCTCATTCTTGTCAGTTCTAGTGTCCAAATTGTTCTGTGCTGCTCTTGGTTAGGGCTGCAGCCCCCGTTTCCGGACTCTGATAAGAACTCTCAGCCAGGAGAAATCCTCCTGCTGTGCAACGAAGGCTCTCTTGCCATGTTCTATGGGGCTCTTGGCTACATGGGCTTCCTGGCTGCCATCTGCTTTGTGGTGGCTTTCCTGGCCAGGAAGCTGCCTGGATCCTTCAACGAAGCCAAGTTGATCACCTTCAGCATGCTGATCTTCTGCAGTGTTTGGGTGTCCTTCGTGCCAGCCTACCTGAGCACCAAGGGGAAGTACATGGTGGCTGTGCAGGTCTTCTCCATCTTGGCCTCCAGTGCTGGGCTGCTGGGCTGCATATTCTTCCCCAAGTGTTACATTATTGTACTAAGGCCTGATCTGAATACAAAGGAGCATTTAATGATAAAAGTAAAATAGAAAAGCGATCCTTACATAAGAATACTTCAAGAGTGTTCTCTAAAATCAGTAATTCATATTAAATAATTGACCATATTACCAATCAGCGTCTCACCATCTTCAACCCCCCCCCATGTGATGACCCGGGGAATAGCACAAAAGCAGCGAAGTCACCCAAGTAGATAAAGTCTCTTTAATTCCTTCAACTTGGCCCCTAATGACCAGTTATCATTGGCTAGAGAAAAAACTCTCCCAAGAACAGTCTTTAAAGGGAAGAAATTCAGTCTGAACCCAAAGTAAATATAGATTATAAATAAAAACCAACACAAACCACACTGCAGCAATTAATGAGTCAGGGCAGGATAAGGAATTTCAGACTTCCAAAAGATAACAAAACACACACAGTTAGGAGGACGCCAGAACCCAGACAAACAAAGATAATTCATGCTTTGCTTCCAGCAACTTTGCTGTGCATAGTTTGCCTTTTTAAACAGTTTTCCCAGCTGCAGCCAATGAAGGGGTTCAGGGCCCTTTCCTCCTCCATAAACCATGCAACTTAGGTTGTTCCCTTCTCTGTTCCTCCCTATGTGGCCTAGGACGAAGAGGGGGTGGCCCTGGGTTTTCCTCTGAATGCCCAGCCAGACTGTGCCCTTCTCCAGTTTCTTCCACAGCCATCAGAGTTACACTCCCACTCCCTGTCAGCTGCTCAACCTCCTCCTCAGAATCAGATTCCAACAGGGGCATGACACCCCATTTGTGCTTAGATCATATTTAAGTAATTCTTCTTGGGATATAATTTGTGTCTTTATGTGTGTGCATGTGTGTGTTTTACATTTCTAAAATATACCCAATGCTTCTTATATGTGTTAGTTTTCCATAATAAAAACAATGAATAGTTGTATGAAGCAAAGGAGTCATGTTCATTAAGTGGCAAAAACAAGAATGGAAGTGAGAGCTATCACAGAGCCAGAGGTTTCATATCAATTCATATTCTTCAAGCACCATCTTTTATAAGTAGTTTGCCAAGGTTCCAAGTAATGAACCCAACCAATCCAGCAACTCTGAGACTTCAGCTTCCTCAAATAATTGCTTTATTGAGTACATCATTTCAGCACGTTTGAAATGCAAAACCAACTCTGGCTATTTCCTGCGCTTTCAGTATAATTAAAGATCAGACAGCTCCCTCCCTCCTTGTCACAGGTCACACTGCCCAATCAGGTATTCTAGAATCTCCTTGGTAACCTCTTCCAGTCTCTGGCCAGCACCTGGTTGGTGTCAACCCTGAAGCTGATCTGGCTGGAGTCATCTTGGAGTGAAGCCACACTGCGAGGGATGGGGGGGATTAAAGATAGCTTGTGTAGTCAAAATAAAATATTTTCACTTGGGAACCAGGGACCCGGACAGAGGAAGGAGGTTACCAGAGCAGCAGACGCTACCTTGATTGGGCCATATGATTGATTGCTTTTGGTAGAGAAAAAAAAAATTACTTTTAATTAGGTGAAAACTAAGGGGCCTCTCAGATATGTGCCAATATGATTATTTCCAATAAAGCGATTCTTTGAGGAATCCACCTGCCTCAGAGTTTTGTTGGAAGAAATATTCTTCTGGGTTCAGTTCCAAGTGGGGAAAAAGATACTGGATTCATGGAGGCTGTTTGGAAAGATGGCTAAATGGTGGACAGGATGCCTCGGATCTCTTGGGTGAAGAAAAGGAGAGAGATGCTGAGAGTGCCTGGGTTTTATGCCCTCTCTAGGCTTTGAACTTCCGGGGCATGAAGATTATTCTGATTGGTTGCTGTCAGAGGTCATAGCTAGCTTTGTAGGTTGTCTGTGTGCTAAGTTTTGTTGAAACTTGGTGGGTGATGCAATGAAGGACAATTCAATGGCTCTGCCTGAAGAAGGTAGATCTTTGTTATGTTGAATAGACTGGCCAGGCCTTAATGGCCCATTAACAAAGGTGTGAGTGGGGGGTCTGTTTCTGCCTTTTTGATTTCTACTTCTCGTTTAGAGGAAACATTCTGCCTTTTTAGTATATCCTAAAATATTTCATTTTTCTAGGAGAGGGGCGGGTTTGAATTTCCAACACTTGCAGTGGATGTATTACTTGGACCCCTGACAGTAGGATGACTGTCAGCCCTAAATGCCATCTTTTTGGGCTGGCATATTTAGAGCTGAGTTTTAATGTGGGAAATTGGGCAGGAGTTTGCATAGTCACAACAGCATTCCTTTCTCCGTTAAGCACGTTCAGCCTGCAACTGGAGAGGCATGCCTGGGAGACATCTCCAGTTGGGATGGTAGATTGATTGGGCCCTGTGATGCACATATGGGTGCAGGGGAAGGGACTTTGGTTTTCCTTTGGGTGGGGAAAACCCGGGGGACTTTCAGATTCGGGTTTTCCCAGATGTGCCAATATGACATCTCTAATAAAGTATAGCTCTGAGGAATCACTCGCCTCAGAATCTTGTTTGGTTGGGATTGTTACTTGGAACCCTGACAATGACCTTGGTTCCCATGAGATAGTAAGTTTTTGATTTCTGATCTGACATTCCAGAGCTTCCTCCTCCCCCCAAAGTGTGTCAAGCTGAGAAATGAAGAAAATGGCTGCCATACGTCCAATCCATTTTGAAGCTAACATAGTCCTCAACATATGACAGTTGGGAACAGTATTTCTGTTTCTTAGCAAGGCAGTTGTTAAGTGAGTCATGCCCAATTTTATGACATTTTTGGCCACAGTTAAGCAAATCATTTCAGTTGTTAAATGAATCATTCAGTCATTAAGCAAATCCAGCTTCCCGCATTGACGTTGCTTATTGGGAAGCCAGCTGGGAAAGTTACAAATGGCAATCACATGACCCTGGAATCCTAGAGCCATTCATAAATGCATGCCAGTTGCCAACACTTCTGACCATGGGGATGCTGCAACAGTCATAAGTAGGAGGACTGGGTGCAAGTTTTTCAGTGCCATTGTAACTTCAACCATCACTAAACAAATGGTAGGACTAGGCGTATATTTTCTGATCAAGGATCATATCTAAATCTCATCCCAACTGTTGACTGATGGTATTGCAAGTAATCTAGAAGAACCAGCAGAGATCCATTATCTTGATACCCCATCAGGACTCCATTGTTTCCACACCAGAGGTGGGCTGCTGCTGGTTCACACTGGTTCACGTGAACCGGTAGTTAAGATTCTGCACAGTTCAGCAAACTGGCAAATCCCACCACTGGCTGGCCCCGCCCCCATTTGTTTTTCAGCCTGTTTTCCGGGCCTTTTTCAGGCCAAAAACATCCTGAAAACAGCCCAAAATATGGCCTGAAAACAGTATGTTATCAATCAGCAATTATCATGTATTAAAGAGCTTAGTAGTTCTTCTGATAACATGGTCCTAAATAATTTTAGTGCTCCATGGATTGTTGGAAGAAATACTCATCTGGTTCAGTTCCGAGTGGGGAGAAAGACACTGGAAACATGGAGGCTGATTGGAAAGATAATTTATTGATGAACAGGACCACATGGGTTTGAGATCCTGAGCAGCTGACCAGAGAGAGTGAGAGTTATTTATACCCTCTCTTAGGCCTTGCCCTTGAGCTTCCTGTTCTTATGGCAAGAGCATATATTCTATTGGTTGCTGTAGTGGTCACAGCTAACTTTTTTTCAGCTAGCTGAGTCCCAGGCTTGGGTTGAAGCTTGCTGGGTGATGCAATGAAGGGCAATTCCTATTGTGGATAAATGGCTTTGCCCTATCTTTGTTCAGAGCCAAACCTTGCTGCAGGCAGTAATGGATTATCGATAGCATCTAGGAAGCAGTCAAAACGATTTATGTAAGACTCCCAAGTCTAAGCTGTTGGTCTTAAAGGTGGGAACACAGGGGTTGCAGTCATCTCATCTTCGGAGGTGCCAGGTTCTTCTGAGGGAAAATGAAATTCGCGCTCGCGAATAGTAACAACCAGCCCTTAAAGTGACATTCAGTTCAGAAATGATTTCAGCGCTTTTTGAAGTGACTTTCGCTCAGCAATCTTGCTTGGTTGCCTCAAGATGTATCCCCTCCTCATCGACAGTGTAGTATAGGCAGCGGATTGAGAGAGGCAACTCAGAACAAACTTCAGCTGTAACTTTATTTGAACCATAAAGGGTTGCCATGACTGCCGCGCTAACAAGGCAGCCAGCCAGCGGGTAACAGCTGATGTCGTTTGACAACTCTCTTTTATATTCGGTGGTCAAACAACATCAGCCAATAGGAACAGTCCACCTTCCCTCTGAAAGCTTGGGCCGGAGTGAGAAATTCGGCTCAGTCTCTAGGAACGCAATACCATAATTAAAATAATAAACTAAAAAAAACCCTTCAAAATATAAAGGATCTTCAGAATCTTACATGAATATTGAAAGCAACACAGTGAGCATCAAGAAAAAAAAAAGTCTCTTTAGTGTATAACTCTATTTACTCAACAATACAGACCATAGCCTGAGATTTTCCTGGCTCTTTGTCAGCTGTGATCAAAAAAGGGATTTTCTGCAGTAGATGGAAAGTGAAGTTTAACTTCATCATGAGCAAGTCAGCTTAATTTAAGATTAATAAATGAAGATCTAAGAAAAAAGAAAATCAGAAACAATTCCTACTCGTAACATTAGACAGGGTTAAAGGCTAAAACATACAATGAATGGTAGCAAGTACTCAGTATGGCTAGTCTAGTGAAGAGAAGGACCAGGAGAGACATGATAGCAGTCTTCCGGTATTTGAGGGGCTTCCACAGAGGAAGGGGTCAAGCTATTTTCTAAAGCACACAAAGGCCAGACAAAGAATGATGGATGGAAACTGAACAAGGAGAATTTAGCCTGTAAATTTGGAGAAGTTTTCTGACAGTGAGAACAATCAACCAATGAAACAGGTTGCCTTCAGAAGTTGTGAGATCTTCATCACTCGAAGCTTTCAAGAAGAGATTGGACTGGCATTTGGAAGAAATGATGTAGAGTCTCTCAGAGGTGGTATTCAGTAGGTTCTGACCAGTTCTGGAGAACTGATAGTGGAAATTTTGAGTAGTTCTGAGAACTGGCAAATGCCACCTCTGACTGGAGATTTTATAGCATCCTTCCCCTGCCACACCCACCAAGCCATGCCCATAGAACCGGCAGTAAAAATATTTGAATCCCACCACTAGGGTCTCCTACTAGGGAAGGGGGTTGGATTAGATGACCTGCAAAGTGCCTTCCAACTCTGTTAATCTGTTAGATTTTGGCTCTAGGGTTTAGATTCTTTTCTTGATGTTAGAAGGCAGGCAGCAGTAGAGTTAACTGTCATCAGCCTAGAATGGCACCAAGCTCATACTTCTGGGTTCCCACACCAACATTCTATGGAGACAAGATACCATGTTAAACAAAGCAGAAGCCCATCCACTTAGTGTTGGACTCCAGCATCACAAGTCCTCACTGCACCTGTGTATGGTTTGACCATTGCACAGTGGCAGATAGGACAACACTCCAGAGGATTAATGTCATTGCCCAGAAGATCATTGGTTGCACAATGTTTTATAGCCTACTTCCCATGCTCTGGAGGTCAGAAGAAAGAGGTAGAATGACTGAGGGTGAATTATCAGATAAGGTGATACTTCCTGTGCCCAGGTTTCTCTCTCCAAGAGGAGAAACAACTTGCTTCTTCATAGCAACTCCCATTTTATAATAATTTTATTTTCTTGTTGCTCTACAATAAAGCAGCTCACACGATTGCATATAATAGATAATCAGAGTTGGAAGAGACTTTGTAGGTCATCTAGTCCAACCCTTCACCCAAACAGGAGACCATACACCATTTCTGACTAATGGCACTCCAATCTCTTTTTAAAAGTCTCAAGTGATGGCGCTCCCCCAATGTCCGAGGGCAAGGTGTTCCATTGGTTTATTGTTCTCACTGTCAGAAAGTTTCTCCTTATTTCCAGGTTAAATCTTCCAGGTTAAACCACAGGTGCTTTAGAAAATAGCTTGACCCCTTCCTCTCTGTGGCAGCTCCTCAAATATTGGAAGACTGCTAATCATGTCTCCCTTGGTCCTTCTCTTTACTAGACTAGCCAAGCCCAGTTCCTGTAAACATTCATCATATGTTTTAGCCTCCAGTCCCCTTATCATCCTTGTTGCTCTTCTCTGTACTTTTTCTCAACATCTTTTCATAGTGAGGTGACCAAAACTGGATGCATTATTCTAGGTGTGGTCTTACTAAGGCTTTATAGAGTGGTATTAGTACCTCACTTGATCTTGATGGTATCTCTCTGTTAATTAGCTTTTTTGGCTGCTGCTGCAAACTTCTGGCTGATATTTAGCTGGTTGTGCACTAAGACTCCAAGATCCCTCTCACAGTTATTGCTATAGAGCCTTGCTTCACCCAATCTGTATGTGTATTTTTGGTTTTTCTTGCCTAAGTGTAAGACTCTACTTTTGTCTACATTGAATATCATTGTGTTAAATATGGCCCAGTGTCCTACTCTGTCAAGATCCAGCTGGATCATCTTGTTAACATCATCTTTTCACTGTTTTTCAACTCAGTTCTGCTTTGGAAGAAAAACATTTAGTGGCACTCATGCCCTTTCCACTTCTAAAATTAATTAAATATTTGTTGAAATACAGCATTTCCCTTTTCCTATTCAAACATCAATTTTCATTAGAAGGCTGGAGAAGATTGCACAGAAAGATGACAGACTCTCCCCCAGGAGGAGATTGAAAGAATCTTGTCCCTAAAACCACCTCATTAACTGTATGACATGGACCAGGATGTGGGTATTTGACAAGTTCCAAGAAGGTGTCTATGGAGATTCTCAGCCATCCATGTCAGAATTATCCCAAAAGTACTTTTTCACGAGGCAACTGGGTTTTCTTGTTTGAATACTTTCTTTCAGGAGTTCCAAGAAGATGCCACAACCATTTGTACTACTTAGGTGACCTCAATGACTCTCTAAAAGAATGCAAATGACCAGCTG
>BHEV01062078.1:0-22096 GCA_004319985.1 Emydocephalus ijimae
GCTATCAGTTTATCTAGCTGCTCGTCAATCTTCGGTTTTAAGGCAAAAGGTACCCGACGAGGCTTAAGCCGAATGGGAGCTGCATCAGGGCTCAGATTAAATGATATAGGGGTCCCCTTGTACTTGCCTAATGTTCCTGTAAACACGTCCTGAAATTCCTGGATGAGAGCCTCTTCCCAGTCGTTGTTTCTGGTTTGGTGAATGCCGGCTAGTTCAATCCCGAGTGGGGTGAACCACTGTAACCCTAACAAGCTGGGTCGGTCACGATCGATGACAGTCAAGGGAAGCGTCGCTGTGCGGTCCTTGAAGGATACTTGGACATGGCTGGAACCGACAACTGGAATTCTGTTTCCCTGGTAGTCTTTCAGGATGATTCGTTGCATGCTGAGGTCCTGGCGGCAGATGGCAGGGATCAGCTGTTTGAGGGTTTTCCAGGATATCATCAATAGGGACGATCCGGAATCGACTTCCATCACGCATGGTCGATTTTCAATAGTAACCTTTACGCGGATCTTCTTAGCATCGAACGATGAAGCGTGGCCGATAGTAATGGTTTGGTGGGCCTCTTCTCGTTTCGGTGAAGAGGCAGGGGCTTGGTTTCTGTAGTAGTAGTGGTTGTTCCATTGGTGGTTCTGATGGTCCCGGTTCTCAGGAAGTTTGCCTGTCTTCCGACAGAGGTTGTTCTCCCTTTGGTTGGGACTGGACTCTTGTCTGCTTCTGCAGACCTTGGCGATATGGCCTCTTTTTCCGCAGGTACGGCAGAGTGCGTCGAGGAATTTGCAGTCCGATCGTGGGTGGTTTGCTCCGCAACCCGCACATTGGCGCGGACGTCTCTGGTTCCTTTGCTCTCATTCCGAGCGGAGCCGGTTGACCTCCTCTTCCTCACTGTCTGAGGATGACTCGAGGTCTTCGTGGTGGGTAGTGGTAGCGTGCTTCTCAGTGATGAGTGGGCTCTCGTTGACGAGTTGGCGAAGCGGTGCGTTCACTTGGCGCATTTGAGCGGCTGACTTCCTGGATGCTTCTGCAGCAGTAGCACTGGCGATGACATCTGTAAGACTGATGTCGCCTTTCGCCATCAGCTTACTCTGCACATGTGGTGCATTTAATCCCAGAACTATGCGGTCTCTTAAGGCTTCCTCTAAGTTTGCAAAACCACACAGGCCTCCTAGGTTCTGGAGGTCAGCTACGAAATTTCCAACACTCTCGTCCTTCCGTTGGTCCCTCTGGTAAAATTCGTGTCTTCGTATCAGTGCAGGTACTGCGGGTGCGTAATGGGCCCGGAGGATTGGGGCGAGGGTATCCCAATCCATGGTCTTCACTTCTGCCGGTTTTGCCAGTGCTTTAGCCATTTTGAAAACGGCGGGGCCGCAATGGGTCAGGAACACCGTTCGTTTCTTGCCAGGCGTAGCATCTTTTAAATTGTTGGTCTCCAGAAACATCTGGAAGCGATCTATATACGAGTTCCAGTCTTCGGTTTCTGGGTCGAATGGAGCGGGTGATATGGCGCTGCTGGTCATCTTGCCGTTTGTTGCGTGCGCTCTTTCGCCACATGCTCTGTCTTGTTCGATGCATTCTTAGTCAGCTCTATCGTCTCCGCATCCCACCTTCGTCGCCAGTGTTATGTCCTGGGTATGGGCGCAAGGAACAGAGACGAGACATCGAATGGTGACTTCAACTCTTTATTATCAAGAAAGAACAGAGCAAAATACTTGGGCAGCAGCAGCTCTTTTATAGAGCTGGCTGCTGTCAAAACAACCAATGAATTGAGTTTACCGCTTCCACAAGCGTCCAATCAGGGGGCCCCATTAACAGCCAATCAGAGTGGCCACAAACGACCAATCATGACTCGCTATCTACGGGCCAATGAGAAGTGCAGGATTACAAGCCTGCTGTAAAGTAAAGCTGTTGATGGTTGTATTGCTGCGTTGGCTTAGT
Organism: Emydocephalus ijimae; assembly: GCA_004319985.1. NCBI lineage: Eukaryota > Metazoa > Chordata > Lepidosauria > Squamata > Elapidae > Emydocephalus > Emydocephalus ijimae. The sequence goes on from BHEV01062078.1 coordinate 1,936, forward strand.
CCATAACACAGTGATTATTAAAAGCATACCAGGTAAGAAAGACTTAACAAATTTGGTTATGAACCACTGTAGCATTGTGCTGTAACATGAAGGAAAAGTTTATCAGCAATTTTTTTCTTGGTTTACACAAATACTAAGATAATGACAATTGGTCTTCTGTAACAATATTTACTTTTAGAAATAGGATTTTGGGGCTGATGGACATATTTGGAAAGTTCAGGTTATGCTGTGAATACTTGTCAAAAATGGCTGCTCTGTTGATCATTATTTATCACAAACTGCCATGTATCAGCTGATATTCTAGTCAAGTTTTTCCATGGATCCTTAATCTATTATTTTTGCAGGGTTGATGGGCCACTTCCAAGCAAACTCTAGGTACAGCAACCTACCATTATTTTTCTAAGAATACCTATGGAGATACATATGACCCAGATGCATTATTATAAATAAAAGCTGATTCTTCCTTTTGTACAATGCCATCTTTATATTTTTTAAAAAATTAAAATAATCTAAAAGAAATAAATCAAGAGGACAGGAATAGGAGCCAAAAGAACATAAAGGAGCTTTACAAAGGTTCCATGGTGCCCACAAGATACACTTTCCCCCCTATTTTTGAAAAGCTCTACATTTGATTAGCAGATTTTGTAGTCATCTTATAGAACCTTTGATTGGTTATATTTGAGAATAAATAAGGTTTACCCACTTGTTTTTCTGGGGTTTTTTTTGTGTGTATGAAAATGTGTTTCCATTATAGAAGAGTGTGCTTGTTTATGAAAAATAGCTAGCAGCAATCCCCAATACTCTGTATAATTTCCTTGCTTTCAGTGGAAATGTACCTGAATTTCCTATTCCTGTTTCCGGTGCTGTGGCTATTGATGCTTAACTCCAGCAGGATTCAAGGCCAGAACAACGAAGACAGTAACGAGTTCCCAGACCATTCTCCTAAGCTACTCAATCATCAAGATATTTCCTTGGCTCAAGATTGCCCGAAAAAATGCACCTGCGCCTCAGAAGGAATTGTGGATTGTGGTGGATTTTCACTGAAAGAATTTCCGATGAATGTCCCAGAAATGACAAGCCACCTTTCTTTACAGGTATAGGACTAAACAAGGACTGACAATTCTTAGATGAGGCAAGCTCCCTTACCCCCTAGTCACCTTGTAATATTTGTTCACTGCAAAGCTTGTAATTGAGTTTTAAAAACTGATTAGTGGGAAAGAGGTAGAGATAGCCTTTGTTCAGTGACCACAGTTGGGTCAATCGTGATGTCAATAAGGTAGTCCTTGTTTAGTGACCACAATTGGGACCAGCAATTTGGTCGCTAATGGAAATCATGATTATGCTTATGATCTTACCTCAGCTTTTGTTTGCTTTATCTTCTGAACATCGTAAATACAAGGATTGATTGCAAAGTTACTTTTCCATCACTGTTATAACTGGGCTTGGAGGTCGCTCAATGAGGCAGTGGCTAACAAGGATTAGCTGTAATTACTGTTAAGTCCTCAACTTACAACAGTTTGTTTAGTGACTGTTCTCAGTTACAACATCACTGTAAAAAGTGATTTATGAGTAGTTTTTACCTCACAACTGTTGTAGCACGCCCATGGTCATGTGATCAAAATTCAGATGCTTGGTAATTGGCTCATATTTATGTCCATTGCAGTGTCCCGGGGTCTTGGGATTCCCTTTTGCAAACTTTTGGCAAGCAAAATCAATAGGGAAGCCAGATTCACTTAACAAATGTTTCACTCAGCTTAGCTTAGTTTGACTAATTTAACAACTACAGTGAATCACTTAACAACTGTGAGAAGAACATTTGTAAAATGGAACAAACTCACTTAACAAATGTTTCACTTTGCAACAAAAATGTTAGGTTCTATTGTGATCATAAGTCGAGAATCTCTTTACCTGGTTCAGTGCACTTTAAGATAAAAGTTGTTGTTTTCATATCATTTACACAAAAAGCTGGGGTGGAAGAGCACTTGCCCAATCCTGGGGAAAATTTCAGAGTTAGGGAACTGGAAATTGGTGCTATGTTTCACCCCCACATACTCCAAAGCATTTTTTTAACCTTCCTATCCAAACGGCTGCAAATCACTAGGAATAACAACAAAAACAACATAATTAATGGTTATACCTAAGCTTTTGAGTGGATTCAGAGGAATTCTTTCAGTCCTGGCTCTATTTTAATAGGCCTACTGTAGATTCAGCCCAAATTAAACAAATGTCTTCGACTTACCACCACAATAAACTCAAAATTTCCATTATTAAGCAAAGCAGTTGTTAAGTGAGTTTTGTCCCATTTTATGACCATTTCTGCCAAATTTTTTAAAGCTAATCACTGCAATTATTAAGTGAAGTGTGATTATTAAGGGAATCTGACTTCTCCCAATTATTGACTTTGCTTGTTGGAAGTTGGCTGAGAAGGTTGGCCAGATGGACCCTAGACTGCAACTGTCATAAATACATCCCAGTTGCCAAGCGGCCAAATTTTGATCATGTGACTATGAAGATGCTGCAACAGTCGTAAATGTGAAAACCGATCATAGGTTACTTTTTTTCAGTGCCATTGTAACTTCGAACCGTCACTAAACGAATCATTGTAAGTTGAAGACTACTTGTATCACTGCATAAGCACATTCAAGAGTGGTCTCTTTGCCAGTCAGTTGATCCTGTTGTTTGAAAAGAAAACTTGTGCAATGAAGTTAACTAGGGATCAAATGCTTTCAACTAATATCTTTTATTTTTAATGCATCTTTTCTTTTAGAACAACCAGATAGAAACAATCATTCCAGAACAGCTTGCACGCCTCCCCTGGTTAGAAACATTGAATCTACAAAACAACAGACTCACATCCAAAGGTAAGCTGGAAAATCCAAAATAGCTTAAAAGTAAATATAATAGCCAGCAAAGACAATATTACAGGAAAAAATGACCATATTTCATATCCTAGACCTGTTTTTTTTTCCTGGCAAATGATTAGGTTCCTGAGGAGCTTTACTGTGGTCTGAACTATCAGTTTGATGGATTCATTTTCTAAATCTGAAGGACTTATTTGTGTATCAGAAAAAAGGGAAGGGAGTGTTAAAAGAGAAAAAAAACCCACCACTCTTGGCACAAAATTAGCAAAAGAATCATTTCTGTATAAATGCAAAATTGGAAGAAAATGTACTTTAAATAAAAAATATCTCATCAGCATTGGGAAGACAGTATTTATCTAACATTCTTAGTATTTATTTATTTATTTAGTCAAAAGCTTACAATACAATAGAAATAAGAATAAACATAAGTTTAAGTATAAATAGGAACTAATAATTGTGGACAATTATTAGGAATGGGGTGAGGTCAATAAAGATCTTCTGCTTTAATGTACCTAATTGTGAGGCAGATAACTTCAAAAATTCCTCTTTATCTTTAATCTAGATTGCCTTTAAATGGATGATAATCCTCTGTTCCTATTCTGTCACAATCTATACTGTTGGAACCATTTGTTTATACATGTAGGACTTACTAACCACAATAGGAACCAGGTTGCTAAGCAGTATGGTTGTTAAGTGTGATGTCATGTGACTGCACTATTTTACTTCATCAGTTCCAGCTGCAGTTATTAAGTAAATCACTGTAGATCATCAAATGTAATGTCACATGACCATAGCTTGTGACTTCCTTCTGGCTTCCCATTGACTTTGTTTGCTTGTTATGAAGGTTGCAAATGCCAATAATGTGTCCACATAATCCTGCAACTGTCTTAGTGGCACACCAGCTGCCAAGCCCTTAGATTGCAATCACTTAACCATGGGAATTGCTGCAATGGCCACAATTTCGAGGACCGGTCACAACTCTCTATTTTCACTGCTACTGTAAGTTTGAGCAGTTGCTGAACAAATAGTTGATAAGTAAGGACTGGGACTATGGTTACTATTATCCTGATCGGAATAATAGTCTATAGTTCTACACAACTCACCAATATCAATTGAAGCAGGAATTAGCTGTTCAAAATAGTCAATGTACCAGGAGTATTTGCTTGGATGATCCCAAAGTATATAATTAAAACCATCTTTTTAAAAATTGAATCTGTATTTTGGGGAGTTTTCAAATAGCACCAGCAGCAACCAATATTATAACACACATAAAATATTTTATGAGGTAAAAATGGCAGTGGTTACAAGTAGTGAGATACTAATTGTCAAAATACTGTATTCATATTTTTAAGGGCTTCCAGAGAATACATTTGACCAGCTGGAGAATTTGAATTACCTGTACCTTGCAAATAACCAGGTTAGCAAATGTTTCAAGAGTTGCTATTTCTCCCCACTTGATGTCCTCTAATATGTAGCCCTATGATTCCCATATTTCCCAGCCAGAATAAAAGGAATTAAACTGGGATATAATACCTTGGCAGGTAAAACTTTGTGGGTTTGAAGTTTGAGGAATTAAGGGAAACCACCACAGTAGTTAGATGAGAGTTAGGCAACAGAGGCAACCTAACAATGCTATGAAAATCATTAATAATATAAAGAGATTTAAGGGCTATTTAGATATACATAAAGAACAAACCTGAACACAGCCACATTTTTATATATTATCAGTAAAAATGTATGTACCTTTCCCTGTAAGAACCATATCAGTTGCAGATTTTTCTTCAAATAGTTCTCTAAATTCATGAGGATATGATAAAAGGCAAATACTTTCTTTCTCTTATTAAAATCTTCACTTTTCTTTAAATGTATTGTATGTGACATTGAAATGAAATTTATATTACCTTTCAGAAGGAAAGTCATTTATTTAATATTGTTCCTCCTGTATTTGAGGATCTTCATGAATTTGTTATATATAAACACGAATGAGAACATTAGAGAATTGGTTAGATCAGGAGTGTCAAACTAAAGGCCCACTGGCCATAACCGGTCCCCAGGGTGCTTAGATCTGGCCCGCAGGCCTGCCCTGGAAACAGCAAAGGATTGGTCCGCGGTGCCTCTGTCAGTGAGAATGGACGCGTTGCCTCTGTCAGTGAGAACGGAGCTCAGGAAGGCCAGGTGCATCCTCCCTGAGCTTCCTTTTTGCTGGCAAAGGGTTGCAGGAGTCCATTGCGGCTGAAAACAGAGCCCTGGCATGCCTCTCACACCCTCTCTGAGCTCCGTTTTCACTGGCAGAGGGCTGCAGGGGGCTGTCGTGGCCGAAAACAGAGCCTTAATGTATGACATTGATCTGGCTCCCATCCTGGCCATGCCCCCCCAGCCCAGTGAGGTCAAACACAACCTTGTTGTAGCCCTCAATGAAATCAAGTTTGATACCCCTGGATTAGATCAAGTTAGATCAAATATCTTAGGTATTTATATGGTGGATTCAAATAATCACCTAACAATTGTTGCAATTTTGGAACATAATTTGTGTTGCCGAATTCACTGACAACAAAATATTCCCTAAATTTTATAGCATAATAGATATAACCAACAGGCCCATCTAGACATTTAAATCCAACCCCCTCCTGACTACAAGAATCTGATTAAAAGCATTTCCAGCAGATGACTATTCACAAGTGTCTCTAGGGAATTTCAAGAAAGGGGAGAAAATTGTTGCCTTATTTGAAATGTCTGGGAAATGAAGTTACAAAAACACTGATATTTGAATCATATGATTTAATCTTAGATCAGCATACAGCTAGTGTATCTCCACCAAAGTTGCTCTATGAGGAGAAAATATTTAATTACAATAATGCGGCAAAACAAGTGTCACATTGGAAGTTCAGGACCTAAAATCTGGTTTTTCTGTTTCTAATATTCTATAATTTTCTATCATTAGCACTAAGTTCTTGTGTTATCACTTGCTTAATGAATATATACATTAAATATTTTCTTTCTTCCTCACTAGATAATTTCCTGCCAGTCTCCATTAGAGCTCTGCATTGGCCAAATCTCCTTACTCTAGTCCAAGGATTTTGTTTTATTTATTAATGTTATTTAACTGGTTTATGTCCTGGTCTGGTCAGTAAATAACTCAGTGATAAGTGAAAGGGACATTCTTAATTTTGGAGTTCAGTTATGAAAGTTTCCATAACTCTTTAGAAATCCCACTGCTCCATAATATTTGCTGGTAGCTGATAATTAAGAATTTGGATAGCCATCATCGTATACAGAAAAAGTTCAGCAACTCGGGTTTTTTTTCAGACAATGTGCACTGTTATTGTTGAATTGCTATACCAAACTGCTTATCCAGTAACATCGTAACATCCTGTCCTTTCCTTCATATACAACAGTTTTCCATGTAACACTTTTGGCAGTGAAGAGGGGTTCATAAAAACTAAATCCAAGCCAGGCTATGACTAATATTCCAGAACTTTTGTGTCCAATTTTTTTCCCCTATGAGGTAGAATTGCTATCATTGGTCTTTCCTGGTGCCACAAAAGCAAACTGCATCCAAATAATAAAAGCAAACCTGTTTAAAAGAGAATTTGATGAAATGTCAGAGACACCCAAAAAATATGGTTTTACATATTCAAGATTAAGAGACTGAAGTATATTTTCAAGCTTTAGCTGAAATTCACCTTCAGCAGAGCAACAGGGATAGGCTGGAGTTATTGCCCTCTCAGGTGAATCATTACATGCCTAGCCTTGGATATAAAACCTCAGAAAAGGCTTCATAACAATGTACATTTAGGTGTCACAGTAAAATAAAAATATTTAGATTAAATTGAAAAAACTGCATCAGGGATTTTAAACAGATAAAAGAATGTAGCATTGGTGAATAAGGATATGTACAAGTAGTACTTTTCAACATTTTCATGAATAACTTGGATAAAGAATCTCTCGGTCTATATGACTCAAAATTGTAGAGATCCCCTTTGTATTGCCTTTTCTTCCAGTTTTTTTATTTAAAAAAAATATTAAGACCAGAACTGGACACCATATACTATGTGGAGTCTTCTTCTGGCTTTAACTCAGGGGTGGGATTTTACCAGTTTGCACCTATTCGCTAGAAACGGTTGTTAACATTCTGAGCAGTTCAGAGAACCGGTTGTTAGAAGAAATTACTGGCATAATCCTGTAAGGAAGGCAGGAAGGAAACATTCTGGTGTTGCTTATAGAAACTGCCTCTCTGTTAACCCTTAGAACGTTCTTGGCAGGACTAGACTTCCTGTCTCTGGAACTTCTCTGGAGTTTTTTCCTCTCCTTTGCTGGTACTTTGCTCATGTGAAGTGACCATTCAAAATTACAATAGCACTGAAAAAAGTGACTTATGACCATTTTTCACACTTACAACTGTTGCAGCATCCCCACAGTGAGAGGCCAGGCAAGGAGATGCGTGCCTCAATGTGAGTGATATTGAGTTGGCCACGCCCAGCCAATAACATGACTACCAAGCCATATTCACCCAGTCACATGACCACCAAGCCATGCCCACCACCTAAGCTATGCCCACAGAACTGATTGTTAAAAAAAATTGAATCCCACCCCTGCTTTAACTGGCATATAGTGTATATTTGTTCAAGGAGAGAACAAATAATCACCAGTCAAGAATAGTAAATACTGTAAATTGGATTCCAAAATTGAATCTTGAACTTAATTGCCTAAATCAGGGGTCCCCAAATTTGGGAAGTTTAAGACTTGTGGACTTCAATTCCCAGAATTCTCCAGCTAGCTATGCTGGTTGGAGAATTCTGGGAGTTGAAGTCCACAAGTCTTAAAGTTGCCAAGTTTGGAGACCTCTGGCCTAAATGGTCTTGAGTTGGTCTCACTGGCCTCTTCCAAGTATGGGATTTTCTAACTGTGGTAGAGCTAGCAGCAAAATGTTGGTCGGTGAAATGCTCAAATACAGTTTTAGCCAGCTCAACCCTCCCTTGGTCCCTTCCCATTTCCGAATTTTATTTCCACCAATTATCACATTCCTTCAATCTGTGATAATTGGATGCATTTTGAAGTTAATTAAATAATATTTCCCTATGAAATGTTATGTAAATAGTTATCAACTTAAAATCAACCAGTCAACCCTTAGGAATATTGCAACAAGACCATATTAGGAGAACACTTTCCTTTTTTAGAATAGATCTTGGCAAGAAACGTAATACTAAAAGGCCATTCTGTATATGCAAAACATTTCTTTTATCATTTTTGTTTCCTCCCATCCAATGTTCAGTGCACAACTGGCCCATAATAAATGTTAAGTAGTCATCATAGCTTCCCTATTACATCTCCACATGGTTACAACAGAGTCAGAAACACCTCGGTGGTTCTCAAAGGTAACCAGAAAAACAGTCTTCTGCAAAAAAAATGTGGTTTGTTTATATTGCATTCTGCTGGGGATTGTGGAATTAATGTTTTTGAGAATTTGTTCCCAAGCTTTTGGTTTTGTTGGGACTGGCCCAAGAAAGAAGACTCAACTATTTCTGGAAGGACACACAAACTGCAAAAATATATTTATTCTCTCAAATCTGTGCTTCCTATATATCTGTTGAGTCCAATAAGCACGGCTTTCCACGTAAAAGCTTAAATGCATTCCATGCTGGTATTTATTAGCATTAGAGAGGAAGATAGAAATTCTTGATCCTGAGACATCTGAAGCAACTTTATCGTATCTGTCATAAAACCTTTCCTCACTTTCCTCAAAAAATAGCTGTTTAATATTCTGAAGAAAACTCAAGGATGAGTGTGCTTGAAGCCTTGACATCTTTAACAATGATTTCCTTCTCTGGCCTTGTTTCTCTTTTTCCAGCTCACAATAGCTCCGAAGTTCCTTCCACAGACTTTGATCAGTGTGGATTTTGCTGCCAATAATCTCACCAAAATTTATGATCTCACTTTTGGACAAAAACCAAACCTGAGGTAAAAAAAAAAAAAGGTTTTGAGGAAAATGAAAAGAAAAAAAAGAAGGGGGTTTAATGGACCCTGTTTCTGCAGAACCATCATCAGCAGAAGCAGAAGCAGCTTGTCAAGCTGTACAATGAATGTTTGTAAGAATATTTTTCTTCAGGAGGAAGAGATACAAACAAACAAATCGATGATAGCATCTTGACTGGATGTTGCTTGCTTACATGCAGATTGCAACTGCACTAGAAAACCTCTCTGAAAACCAGCCTGTTAATTAAAACTTTGCTAGTTCTGGGATTTATTGTGCACATGAGATGCTATTTTTTTATTTTTAACTTTTTCTTAAAAGATGTATTTCAATAGCAAGAATAATATAGGTCAAAGAAGAAAGATGAATAATTGCACGCTCTCTGTTTCTCTGGGAGGTGAAAAATTCTAGGAACACAGTATTCATTCATATTTATTTTTTTTTATTTATCAACTTTATTTGCTACCCGTGCTTCAGATGACTCTGAACGGATATTGGATTTCTTTAGAAAGGAGAGCTTGTAGATACACTGCAATATTTGGGTTTCTTATACAAATATGCTACTCTAGGTTGGATGGATGAATAAATTAAAATCTGGAGCCAGAGATATTTCAGGCCTTTAAACTATTGTGTAATTTTGCATGGTGTTGACACTATTAATACATATGTAATTAGAAGGACTAACATCTTGTAATTGTCCTGCAAGAATACCGAAATCTTGCAAAGTTCAATTACATTTGCTTTCACAATGGTTTGTTTGTTTGTTTGGCTTAAATGCTTCAATGGTTTTCACGTCACAGATCCGGGAAATGCTTGTAGATGAACAGAAACTCAACCCCTACCTCTCTCTCCATCTCTAAATGTAGGGAATTCTCTTGCCCATATTAAATTTCCCCATTTATGAATTTCAACATTACATTCACTGGCTGCCAAGGATTCTTGCCTTCAGTTGTCTGTGACTGAAACTAGGATTTCTGTGGGTCTGTCACTGAGCTTATCTTCTGTGTTAAAGTGTCCCAAATTATGCAGTCCTTTGGTTATTTTCACAGTCAAACATTTGCATTACCACATATTTCGCTGGAAAGGGTGAGACTGATTGTTTTACTAGTCAGAAAATTCCAAAATAGTTTTGTGTCAAGGAAGAATTTGTTATTTAATCCCCACAGTAACATTTGATTCCCATGCACTTGACCCATTCACCTTTTTGTTTTAATCTGATCTCAAGGCTCATAATAACTTAAGACAATACCCTGGGAATAGAAAAATAATTCTCTAATATAGGGGCAAGATGAGGTAATTAGTCCAGCAGGGTAAGAAAAGGAATTCCAGATGTGAAGGAGTGGCAGTAATTCAACCCAGTTGGGAGGATGCCAGGAATGCAGATAACCAAAGTCAACACAAGATAAACTCACATTTGTTCCCAGCAGATGCTGCACTCAGCTTGCATCTCTTTTAAACTATCTTCCAAGGTGTGGCTAATGAAGGGAATCAGGGCCCTTTCCTCCCCCACTTTCCTCCCACGTTGCTCTCTTCTCTGTTCCTCCCTGCATGCCTTAGGATGAAGAGAGAGTGAGCCTGGGTCTTCCTCTGAATTCCCTCTCCCTTGTTCTATCTGTTCCCTGCTCTGCCCAGCCGGACTTTGCCCTTCGCCAGTTTCCTCCCCAGTCAATGGAGCCACACTCCCGCTCCCTGTCAGCTATTCATCTTCATCCTCAGATCAGATTCCGACAGATGCAGAACATAATCATTGATCCATACTCTGCACTGTTGGCTTCTTCCCAGCCACTGTCTAAGTTTCCTTCCTGACATAAAGGCTCATGAGTGAAAAACTCCAAATAGATTTTATGAATTTGGAGGGTACCCTTGATGGAGTAAGGGGGAAATGCTATTTCAACCACAGTACAGTTAAAGACAACATCAGGCTATTTTCTTGCTCCTGGATGAAGATGCAATGGAGACAGTATCAAAAGAAACCAGGAAAGAAAAAGGTTTCCAGGAGATGTTGGTCCCAAGGTTAGGACCAATTAGGAGAAGCCCTTAGAATAGAGCTAGAAAAAATGAAGCAAAGAACAACTGAGCTGTTTTGATAGCAATCGGCTATGAAGAAACACTGCAATAATTTGAATATTTTAGTTCTAAAAGAGGAAAGTGGGAGCATGTTAGAGTTGTATTGAATTATATCTGGTGGGAAGAATGTGGATAGCTCCTGACATAACTAGACTGAGTCGTCGATATAAGAAAGTTCTCATTTTCAGAAAACTTAGTGGGATAACAATCAAGCAGTAAATACCTGATTCCTAACCTTGTCTCTGTTTATCTCTGTCTCCTCCTGTCTTCCCTTCCCCAACCACCATCTTTTTTCTTCTTTTAGGTCGGTCTATCTTCACAACAATAAGCTTGATGATGCTGGACTACCAGAAAACATGTTCAACGGTTCTGACAATGTGGAAATCTTGATCATGTCTAGCAACTTCTTAAAATATGTTCCAAAGAATCTACCACAAGCATTGTATAAGCTACATCTTAAGGTAGAATATCAGTTCCATTGCATATCAGAACCTCAGCCTTTATAAAGCTTATTTTTCTGAATCATTGAATACATTGAATGCTTAGCTATTGCATTTATAGATCACACTGTTTACCCAAGAACAATCCATAAAAGAATTAAACAAGAAAATCATCTGATAAAGTCTTCAAAAAGTAGTGGCAACATCAAAGTTGCGTTCTAAGCAGTAGCCAAACTATACCAGCACAAACCAAAAAACCTCAGGAGGTGAGTCAGACTTTGGTCTTCTTCTAGCTGATACCCCTGAGAATGATATTCTACAGTAGAAGTGTCAACTCATAAAGCATTCCTGGCTTAGATGCACCATAAAGTATGTGAGGCAAAGCTGGCTTCATTAGGATAAGTGCCAACATGTTGCTCCTAATAAATAATTGGATTTCTTTTGAATTTTGGCTCAAGGCTCATGATTTCATTAGGGCTTCTGTCAGAACCCTGACAAGAAGCACTAGAACAGAAAAAAATCTGGCAGGAAATTCTGGAGATTGTCTTCTTATATTCATTGAAGGTTACCCAAGTGGGGAAACATTGCCTTAGGATCATATTTGGCTTTTTCTCTGGCCTTTTCCTGTCACCACAACCACCTTAGAACATCCCTCTTATACTCTGAGGAGTGAAGTTTGAGTGAAGAGATACATACTCTGTTCCCTTTGTCTCTGGACAGAATAACAAATTGGAGAAGATTCCTACAGGAGCTTTCAATGAGCTGTCAGATCTTCGAGAGTTATATTTGCAGAACAATAAATTAAACAATGAGGGGATGGACAATGAAACCTTTTGGTGAGTTTGTTGGTTTTTAATGGATGCATACTTAGCGGATAATAGCAGCTGAATCACTTTGCATGATCCCAAACAACCATGGGGCTCTTCTTCTAAGCATACTCAAGTGTTAAAGGGTTAAGAATCAATTTTTATTTTATTTTATTGTAAGACACAATTGACTATTTTTGACTCCCTTTTTGTCCCATCTTTTGATTAAGATGCTCAACTGGAAATTGGAGTTGATTTAGTCTTTGACAAGCTTGGTTACATGTTTATCTTGTTCTTCAGTGGATTAAAATGGCAGCTTACAAGAGAAGGTTTCTTCACGCGTCTGCAAGGTGCAGTCAAAAAATTCAAGCTGAAAGTCAGAATGGTGTGACCCAGAGGTTTTGATAACATTGTCATGGCTGCCAGATTGACTTATTTTTACCACTCCCTGTTTGTGCCGTTTTAAAGGGGCAATCATTAGGTGTGGATTCTTGAACTGGAGTTTATTAATCGTGAACTGTTATAGGCAGCAACAGCTTTTTATATACATATGAAAAAAAGTCTGACAGAATTGCAGGTATAGTTATCCCAATTGTTACAGTGATGAGGAACAGAGGCAAAACCTATTCATTTCCCCTCTACTAACACTGTGTGTTTGGCTGCTTAAACACTTAAAAGATTTCCTTTTTTCCCCACAGGAAACTCTCAAGCCTTGAGTACCTGGATTTGTCTAGCAATAATCTTTCCCAGATTCCACCCGGTTTGCCTCGAAACATTGTCCTTCTCCACTTAGAGAAGAATGCAATAAGATCAATTGGCAATGACGTCTTGACCCAAATCAAACACCTGGAATATCTTCTGCTTCACAATAACAAGCTCAGGGCCCAAGAGATCCATCCACTGGCTTTTCATGGTTTGAAGAAATTGCACACCGTTCATTTGTATAACAACCTACTGGAAAAAATCCCCACTGGGCTGCCCAGACGAGTAAAAACACTTATGATTCTCTACAATCAGATTTCAGAAATTGGCAGGGAGGATTTTGCGACCACTTATTTCATGGAGGAACTCAACCTGAGCTACAATAAGATCACCAGCTCACAGATTCATCGGGAGTCTTTCCGTAAACTGAAACGACTGAAGTCCTTAGATTTTTCGGGCAATAAACTCCGTACCATGCCTTATGGCTTCCCCAAGAATTTGCAAAGCCTCAAGTTAAAAATGAATTTGATCAGTTCCATTCCCAAAGGCACACTCTCTGGAATGTCAAAGCTACAGGAGCTGTATCTCAGCGCCAACAAATTGAAAAACAATTTAATTCACAGTGGATCATGGAGAGATCTCACCAGTCTTAAGGTACAAACAGGCAAAGATCTAGACCCAGAGATGCATCTAAATGATATCAAAAATAGTATGTAATTCTTTCATGTTGGCAGATCTATGGGAGAAAAATTAAAGTACGTGCTATGAGAAAAACACAGTTACTATAGATATAAAGTGAAAGAATGATGCAAAGCACACAATATGAAAAAAAAATATTATGCTAGTTTACGATAGAATCTGAAGCGCTGCAGACAGTATGAAAAAAAAAACAGGAGGAGAAGGGGGGAAATCCAAAACAGGTATATTGAGAGGGGTGGAATATTCAGGAATCAAAGACATTTCTATCTCTAACCATGGAAAAAATATGCCCTGCTGTGCATTTCTAAAGTCCTTGTGACAGTGCATTTGACTCATTACTGATTAAGAAAAAATGTAGCAGTTTTTAATGGCAATATACTTGTTTAATATCTTGTGGGGTGGTCATGTAATCATCTTTTGGGACCTTTTGACAAGCAAAGTCAATGAGAAAGCAAGTTTCACTTAACAACTGTATTATTAACTTAAAGAGGTGCAGTAGTTCACTTAACAATTGTGTCAAGAAAGGTTGTAAAATGGGGCAAAATTCACTTTTGTACTCTCTTGGAGGCTGTACACTAGGCTGACTTGAAGAAAATTCTCTCCCCACCCGTGTGTGTGTGTGTGTGTGTGTGAGAGAGAGAAAGAGAGAGAGAGAGAAGAGCTAAAATTGTATAATACCCATTATCCCCCAATCTCTTTCCCCCCCCCTTCCTTTCTAAAATCTTAAATTTTACCTTCTGAGGAAAATGTAGGAAAGGGAGGGACAGATAATTCTTAAATATTTGAACATATCACTCATTGTAAGTTTTGAAATTGGGCCACAGGCTGGGAAGAGATGAGAGCTTGTAATCAGCAATTGTGCACTGATGATTACAGTATTGTGGATATCTCACAACCTAGTATCTACAAAATACAGATTTGAGTGAATTATAGGATGTGGGATTTATAGTAATTTACTCTTTTCAAGTAAATCAGAATGACTTTTGTTAATTAGTTAAATTGTTCCCTTCTGGATCCTTTTCCAGATACTGGACATGGCTGCCAATCATCTGACTTCTATTCCATCTGGTTTACCAGAAACTCTAGAGTATTTGTATCTCCAGAGCAACAAGATCAGCATTGTGCCAGAGAATGCCTTTGATTCCACCCCCAGTATCAAGGGAATTTATCTCAGGTGTGTAGCCAGGAAAAAGACTCTCAGAACAAAATATTAATGGCTTCCCAAATGTAAAAAATACCATTTCCTTTTATGTTTGAACACTATCCTGTACTTCAAGCACGTTTCATTATGTGTGCTAATTGTTTGTGGACAAGAAATTGTGTATTCATTGTGCTTATAAATCCCTGTCACATTAAAGGTAGCCCATGACTTATTTGAAGTTACAACCTCACTGAAAAAAACACACACCATTTTCACACCATTGTAGCATGATCCCTCCTTTCACCATTGTCACATGATCAAAATTCAGATGCTTGGCAACTGATTCATATTTATGACAGTTGCAGTATCCTGGGATCATATGGGATCACTTTTTGTGACTTTCTGACAAGCTAAGCCAATGGGAAGCCAGATTCACTTAACAACTGTAGTGATGTATTTAACAACTCTGTCAAGAAAGATCATAAAATGGGACAACATTCACTTCACAAATGTTTCACTTAGCAACAGAAATGTTGGACTCCTTTGTGATCATAAGGTGAGAATTACCTGTATCTAGATCTTTCTAACTTTATGCATATAAAAATCTCCTGGAATTGTAAGACATCAGTTGTAAGGATGAAGAGAGGTAGAATGGGTGGAGAAGGAATCTCAAAACTGAAATGTGAGCAGAAAATGGAGAGGAACAGACTAACTGTTAAGTTCTGCGCATGGGCGCAAGGAACGGAGACGAGACAGTGAACAGTGAACTTCAACTCTTTATTAAACATTCTGAACAGAGCAAAACCCTAGGGCAGCAGCAGCCCTTTTATAGGGCAGGCTGCTGATCTAGTAACCAATGAGAAACATGGAGTGTTAAACCCTTGAACCAATGAGAGTGGCTTGTTAACAGCCAATCAGATTCCCCTGAACGGACCAATCCGATATCGCTATTATCGGCCAATCAGAAGTGCAGGATTAGAACCCTGCTTTTTCTAAAGGTTTGATAAAACTTTATTTAAGCGTTTTATTAGTTCATAACACCCCTTCCCCCCGGGTTCCGTTTAAGGGGTGCGGTGACGTAAGCCCTGAGATATGAAGGTTGTTTTGACTGTCTATTAGATTTGCGCTGTCCCACCGGTTCCTGTCTGTAATCCGGTTTCGGCGGGACGTTTTTGGGCATATCAGGTACCGGTGGTTCCGCATCCTCATTGGATGACTCGGTGCCGCTAATGTTCTCATTGTTGTCCTCCGATCTTTGCAGGCTTGCTTCCTTTGAGGTATTCCTCTGTGGTGAGGACACTCCCCTCCCTGATTCTTCTTCATTTGTCACGCCCGATTGCTGACTTCCTTCGCTTCTGCTTTCCACCATCTTGAATTCAGTTTCTTCGACATCCCCTCCCCCCTCAGTTTGGGAGTCACCGGAGTTGCGGAAACTGGGTTGTAGCCTAGAGCAAAGCTGATCTATATGGCGTTTCCATATTTTTCCGTCGCATGTTTTCACACAGTACGACCTGGGTCCGGTGGCTTGAATTACGGTTGCCTCGACCCACAATGGTTCGCCAGAAAGGTTTCTGGCGAAAAATACGTCGCCTATCTTGAACTCGCGGCATTTTCCGCTAGATCCACAGGGTTTCTCTGGCTCGTAAGATGGGTGAAGCCGGTCGAGGTGGGAACGGAGCTTGCGTCCCATCAATAGTTCAGCTGGAGTCTTGTTGGTAATGCTGTGCGGAGTGATGTGTTGGAGTAGGAGTATTCTGTTTATTTTGTCTTCAATGTCCCCATAGTCCATTTTATGGAGGGTTTTTTTAACAAATTGTACCATGCGCTCGGCTCTTCCGTTAGTCGCAGGGTGCACTGGCGAAGTTAGCGCATGGCGAATACCCTGGTCCGCTAAGTATTGTTCAAAGGGTAGAGCGGTAAACTGGGGTCCGTTGTCAGAGACCAGAACGTCTGGCAGCCCGTGCATCGCGAATAGCCTGTTCAATTTCTGGATGACGGACTCGGTTGTAGTACTCTTCATTTCGTGGATCTTGAGCCAGTTGGAATAGGCATCCACTGTTAGAAGGAACATATGTCCCATAGTAGGTCCCGCAAAGTCAACGTGGATGTGGGACCACGGTCCCCAGGGTGTTTCCCACTCTGTTGGAGTTGCTTTAGGTGGGGCACTACTGACTTCTTGGCACTTTAAACAAGTCTTTACCCAGGTTTCGATCTGTTTGTCGATGCCCGGCCACCACACGTAGCTTCGTGCGAGCGCTTTCATACGCACGATGCCGGGGTGACTGTCATGCAATGTTTTTAATACTGCTCGTTGTAACCGCTCTGGGACGACGACTCAATCCCCCCATAGGATGCAGCCTTTTTGCAAAAAAAGTTCTGTTTACCGGTTCCTGAAAGGGGTGAAGTCATCAGGGGTTTGTTCTACTGGCCATCCACGTTCGACCCAGCTAAGAACTCGCGTGAAGACAGGATCTCGTTTTGTTTCGATCGCAATGTCTCTGGCTGTTAGCGGCGGTGAATGTAGCGTTTCAATCTGGAGTGTCGTAAGGGTTGGAGCTGGGTCGTTGATGGTTTCCGGAAGTGGGGCACAGCTCAGTGCATCAGCGTGGGGAATGGCTTTCCCCGGGCGGTGTTGCAGTCTATAGTTTTACGCAGCCAAAAACTCCGACCAGCGAGTCATTCTAGGTGATAATATATAGGGGGTTGGCTTGTCTCCTGCTATAATCCCCAGCAAAGGTTTGTGGTCGGTAACAATAGTAAAAACTCGTCCATATACATATTCATGAAACCGTTTCACAGCAGATACAACAGCAAGAGCCTCTTTGTCGATTTGACTATAGTTATNCCCAGGTTGCTTTTTTGTCGAGAAGTCTTTGTCGGGGCTCAGCTACGGTCGCTTTGTGGAGCAGGAAGATGTTGTAAAAATTAATGAGCCCCAGAAAAGCTTGGAGATCAGTCTTATTTCTGGGTCTTGGGGCATTTTTGATTGCTTTTAGTTTGCTATTAGTGGGGTGAATGCCTTGTTTATCGATCAGGAATTCTACTTTATCTGTACACAATTGACATTTATTTTTTTTAACCTGAAGGCCAGAGTCTTTAAATTTCTGGAGAACCAATTTAAGACATTTTTCTAGTATTTCTCTATTTGGGGCAGCAATTAAAACATCATCAAAGTATGGTACGACCCCTTTGATCCCTTGCAAGAGTCTCTCCATCAAACTTTGAAAAATCCCTGGTGCTACGCTCATGCCGAATTGGAGTCGGTTGCGCTTAAAGGCGCCTTGGTGCGTAACGATCATTTGTGCCTCTGCTGTTTTTTTATCTACAGGCAGTTGTTGGTATGCCTGTGCTAAATCCAATTTAGCGAAGACTTTTCCGCCCCCCAGGGAATGGAGAAGGTGTTGTACCACCAGCACCGGGTAAGCGTTCTGTTGAAGGGCGTGATTTAGGGTGGCCCGGTCATCCCCACAAATCCTTCACGATCCATCTGGCTTGATGGGTGTTACAATTGGGGTTTCCCAACAAGCGTGGTCTGTTGGTTCTAAAACACCCTGGGCTATTAATTTATCAAGCTGCTCGTCAAACTTTGGTTTAAGGGCAAAAGGTACCCGACGAGGTTTAAGGCGGATGGGGGCTACTTCAGGGTTAAGGCTAAATGATATCGGGGTCCCCTTATACTCGCCTAGTTTGTCTGTAAAGACGTCCTGGAATTCCTGGACGAGGGCCTCCTCCCAGTCGTCGCTTCTGGTTTGGTGAATGCTGGCTACCTCGATCCCTAGTGGGGCGAACCATTGAAGGCCTAACAAGCTAGGCTGGTCATGGTCGACGACGGTCAGTGGTAATGATGCAGTACGGTTTTTGAATGATATTTGGACTTGGCTGGATCCAATGACCGGAATTCAGTTCCCTTGATAATCCTTGAGTATGATTCTTTGGGTTCTGAGGTCTTGCCGCCGGACGGCAGGGATTAGTTGTTTAAGGGTCTTCCAGGAAACCATCAAGAGGGATGATCCTGAATCGACTTCTATCACACAGGGCTGGTTTTCGATGGCGACCTTCACTCGGATCTTCTTTGCATCCAGTGATGAGGCATGACCAATTGTAATGGTTTGGTGTGCCTCTTTTCGTTTCGTTGAAATGGCCAGTGGTTTAATCCTGTAGGAGTGGTTGTTCCATTGGTGGTTCAAATGTTCCCGACTCACAGGACAATTCACTATGGTCTGGCGGTAGTTGTTTTCCCTCTGAAATGGGCTGGATCCTTGCTTGCTTCTGCAGACCTTTCCGATGTGGCCTCTTTTCCCACAGAAATGGCAGAGCGCATCGAGGAATTTGCAGTCTGATCGCGGGTGGTTTGCCCCACAACCCACGCATGGGTGCGGTAGTCTTTGATTCCGCTGGTGGCGTTGGTCACGTTCAGACCGGAGTCGGTTGACCTCTTCCTCATCACTTTCTGATGGCGATTCGAGGTCCTCGTGGTGGGTTGCCGTTGTGTGTCTTTCCAGGCGAGGTATCGCTGGCAAGTTGACGGAGCGGTGCATTGATGCAGCGCATTCGGGCAGCCGGCTTCCTGGTTGCTTCTGCTGCAGTAGCGTCAGCAATGGCATCTGCAAGGCTGATGTCGCCTTTCGCCATCAGCTTACTCTGCACGTGCGGTCCATCTAATCCCAGAATTATTCGGTCTCTCAGAGCTTCTTCGAGGTTGGCGAACCCACAGAGGCCTCCTAGGTTCCAGAGATCCGTGATGAAATCTGCAACGCTCTCTCCTTTCCGCTGGTCTCTCTGGTAAAATTCATGTCTTCAGACAAGCGTTGGTACGGTAGGTGCATAGTGGGCCCATAGGAGGGGCGCGAGGACGTCCCTGTCCATGGTTTTCACCTCAGCCGGTTTAGCCAGTGCCTTGGCCATCTTAAAGACGGCCGGCCTGCAATGGGTCAGGAATACCACTCGCTTTTTTCCTGTAGTGGCATCCTTCAAGTTGTTGGTCTCCAGAAACATCTGGAACCGGTCCGTGTACGAGTCCCAGTCTTCTTGTGCCGGGTCAAATGGAGCGGGTGGTATGGCGCCGCCGGACATGGTTTCCGCTGTTGATGTGCCTTCAGCCACGTGCTCTGTTTGGTGCTCTGTAGTGTTCAGTCAGCTCTGACGTCTCCGCATCCCGTCCTCATCGCCAGTGTTAAGTTCTGCGCATAGGCACAAGGAACGGAGATGAGGCAGTGAACAGTGAACTTCAACTCTTTATTAAACATTCTGAACAGAGCAAAAGCCTAGGGCAGCAGCAGCGCTTTTATAGGGCAGGCTGCTGATCTTGTAACCAATGAGAAACATGGAGTGTTAAACCCTTGAACCAATGAGAGTGGCTTGTTAACAGCCAATCAGATTCCCCTGAATGGACTAATCCGATATCGCTATTATCGGCCAATCAGAAGTGCAGGATTAGAATCCTGCTTTTTCTAAAGGTTTGATAAAACTTTATT
>BHEV01062080.1:0-17845 GCA_004319985.1 Emydocephalus ijimae
TCTGAGGTCTTGCCGCCGGACAGTAGGGATGAGTTGCTTGAGGGTCTTCCAGGAAACCATCGAGAGGGATGATCCTGAATCAACTTCCATCAGGCAGGGCTGGTTCTCGATGGCCACTTTCACTCGGATCTTCTTGGCATCAAGGGATGAGGTGTGACCGATCGTGATAGTTTGGTGAGTCTCTTCTCGCTTCGTTGAGTGGTTTAGGGGTTTGTTTCTGTAGGAGTGGTTGTCCCATTGGTGGTTCACGGGTTCTTGCTTTGCAGGACAGCTTCCTGTCGGTTGGTGATAGTTAGCCCCTCTTGAGGGCTGGCTGGGTCCTAGCTTGCTTCTACAGACCCGTCCGATATGGCCTCTTTTCCCACACACATGGCAGAGCGCGTCGAGGAATTTGCATTCTGATCGGGGGTGGCTTGCCTCACAACCAGCGCATTGGTGCTGAGATCTCTGGTGTTGGTCTCGTTCGGGCCGAAGTCGGTGGACCTCTTCTTCGTCGCTTTCTGACGATGATTCGAGGTCCTCGTGGTGGGCCGTTAATACCTGACATTCTGACTGAGATGAAATTTCACGGGCCAGTTGCCGAAGTGGGGCGTGGGTGCGGCGCATTCGGGCAGCCAACTTCCTGGTTGCTTCTGCTGCAGTAGCTTCTGCAATGGCATCTGCAAGGCTGATGTCGCCTTTTGCCATCAGCTTGCTTTGGATATGTGGTGCATCTAGTCCCAGAACTATTCTGTCTCTCAGGGCTTCTTCGAGGTCGGCAAACCCACATAGGCCTCCCAGGTTCCAGAGATCCGCTATGAAATCAGCAACACTTTTGACCTTCTGCTGACTTCTCTGGTAAAATTCATGCCTTCTAACGAGCATTGGCACGATCGGTGCATAGTGGGCCCTCAGTAGGGGTTCGAGGACATCCCAGTCCATAGACTTTACTGCTGCCGGTTTCGCTGGTGCCTTGGCCATCTTGAATACCCGCAATGAGTTAGGAATACCACCCGTTTCTTCCCGGTAGTGGCATCCTTCAAATTGTTGGTCTCCAGAAACATCTGGAAGCGATCCATATATGAGTCCCAGTCTTCTTGCGCTGGGTCGAATGGAGCGGGTGGTATGACACCGCCGGACATGGTTCCGCCGTTGTGCGTTTCAGCCACGTGCTCGGTTATCGTTCTTTGTCGTTCAGTCAGCTCTGACGTCTCCACATCCCACCTTCGTCGCCAGTGTTACGTTCTGAGCATGGGCGCTAAGAATGGAGACGAGTCGGTGAAACGGTGAACTTCAAACTCTTTATTAACATGGTGTAACAGCTCAGCTCAATGGCTGAAATGGCCTCCTTTATATAGGCAAGCTCTTAAGTATTTGACCAATGAAAACACAGGGAGCGCTAGCTCCGTTAACCAATAGGAGAGGCTCGTTAGTAGCCAATCAGATTCTCCTGAACGGACCAATCCGATGTCGCTATTATCAGCCAATCAGAAGTGCAGGGCCAGAACCCTGCACTTTACTTCAAGCTCTCAATAATCTTTATTAAACATATTTATTCATTCACAACAGTTATCAATTGTTACTGCAGTTTAATTGACATATTCCCTAAAAGAAAGGATTGCAGCTTAAGTTCTTTGGATGGACAGAACATCCTTTTGACTCACCTGAAAGATAGTTGACTCACCTGAAAGACCTTGATGATGATGACTCTTTATCTTGTGAACTTCTCTTTCTGGTACAGATTCGCTGTTGGAATTCTTCTGAAAGCTCAGGGCAAAATTTTGTCTTTTGATCCATGACAAAAATCCCATCTGGCCAATAGATATGTCAGATCAGGCCAACTTAGCTTGATGGTTTAAGCTGACTGGAGCTCCTTTAACCTTATCAAAGTTAATCAGAGTATATGAAAATCAGAGTGATGGAATCTATATGAAGTTTAAGGGTGATGGGCCTAGTTTCAAGACCTCCCTTATTTGATCTAAGAATAACAGATCTCTATTTTTCTCTGCCAAACATTATAATATAGGTTTTATTATGACCAAATCTACAGCCATATATATGTGTACTAGCCCAGTGAGTTCAGTGCAGTAAGTAAATACATTTGCTGTGGAAACATAGAATTACAGTATTGGAAGGGACCATAGAAATTATTTAGTTCAACCACCTGTTCAGGATCCACTAGACCAGGGGTGTCAAACTTGATTTCATTGAGGGCCACATCAGGGTTGTGTTTGACCTCAGGAGGGCTGGGGTGGGCAGGGTCAGCTCAACGTCACTCATGTCAGCAGTGGGGTGGCCTGAGTGCTCTGCCAGCTGCAACAGCCTCCTGCAACCCTCTGCCAGTGAAAATGGAGCTTGGGAGGGCCTCATGCTCCATTTCCCAAGCTCCATTTTTGCTGGCAGAGGGTTGCAAGAGGCCTTCACAGTCAGAAACGGAACTCAATTTTTGCTTGCAGAGGGTTAGGCCATTGCAGCTGGAAATAGAGCTCTGTTTTAGCTGGCAGAGGCACCGTGGGCCGTTCCTTTGCTGTTTCCAGGGTGACCCCATAGGCCATATCTAAGCACCCCACAGGCCAGATCTGGCCTGCAGGCCTTCAGTTTGAAACCCCTGCACTAGACCATCCAGCTTTGTTTGGAGTGATAGATAATCCACCACATGACACGGCAACCTGTTTCACTGGATGATGGCTCAGGAGGATCCTATTCATGCTTGAACCCCTTTATTGTAGTACAATCCATTAAACCCACTGCTCCTTCTCTCCGGACAATACAGAATATGTTAGGTTCTGAGCATGGGCGCTAAGAATGGAGACGAGCCGGTGAAACGGTGAACTTCAAACTCTTTGTTAACATGGTGTAACAGCTCAGCTCAATGGTTGAAACGGCCCCCTTTATATCGGCAAGCCATTGAGCATTTAACCAATGAAAACACAGGGAGCGCTAGCTCCGTTAACCAATAGGAGAGGCTCGTTAATAGCCAATCAGATTCTCCTGAACGGACCAATCCGATGTCGCTATTATCGGCCAATCAGAAGTGCAGGGCCAGAACCCTGCACTTTACCTCAAGCTCTCAATAATCTTTATTAAACATATTTATTCATTCACAACAGAATAAGTTTAGTTCCTTTTTGGGGAGATAGCTTTTCAGGTTTTTTAAAGATTACCATAACATCTTCCTTCATTTATCTTTTCTATACACTAAATATGGTGTATAATTTGTTTAATCATTCTTCATAGGGTTTGGTTTCCAGAACATTCACTATTATGGTAGCCCTACTCTGAACTGCCCTTTTTGAACTATTTTGCTCAGAACTGGATACTATATTCCAAATGGGGTCTGACCAGGGCAGAGTAAAGTGGAACAGGAACTTTTCACAGCCTGGATTCCATGTTCCCGTTAATGCACTCCAAAGTAACATTTGTCTTTTTAGTAGTTGCATCACACTGCTGGCTCATATTTAAATTGTGGTCACCCAGATCCTTTTCATAGGTACCGCTGTCAAGCTAGGTCTTCTCCATCCTATACTTGTACCTTATATTTTCCCTATCCTGTTATAGAACTTCAAATTTCAGCTTTCTGCTCAAAGGTGTCTAGAATTTTTTGAATCTTCCTGGATTTGCCATCCTATTTTATTTTAAAGCCAGTGAAGTTATTGGAAAAATAGGAATTGTAATTTTTTTACTGACCTTTTTTTTCTCTGTATTTAATTGCACCATGACATGCAGCAATGTGGAAGGTGAAGGATTAATTTTTTTTTCTTTTCCTGGCCTAGAGATATGGAAAGAGAAGCATTGATAGAATTCTTTTAGTCCAATAGGGTTGGCCCAGGGACCCACTTTTGGCCAGCAGAAACTGCGGGGACCCACTTTGACAAGCAGCTATTCCAAAGAGACGTGGATTTCTCTCAAGAATTGCTGAAAAACAACCATTTGTTATTTTTAGAGTTGTTTTCTCTCAATTTCATGGCAATGTAATTCCAGTTGTTCCAGTTGGGATGGGATAAAATGGCCAGGTTAATGAATAGGCCAAGCAACTGTCCACTAGGCTAGGGGTCTCCAACCATGGCAACTTTAAGGCTTATGGACTTCAATTCCCAGAATTCCTCAGCCAGCAAATTCAGAGTTCTGGAAACTGCTGTCTACATATCTTAAAACAACTAAGGTTGAGAAACTCTAACCTATATATTCAAACTGGCATTGTTTTTCAACAGGGCTTCACCTTGATCAGTGTTAACTTCCTCAATGGAGTCATCCCCAAATGTAATTGGCTACATTTCTCCTGCTAGCACAGCTAACATACCCGGACAACTTCTAGTTAGAATGGATGAACAACCTTTTCATGTCTGAGTACTACAGATAACTAATTTTAGATAGCCAGAAGCTGCAGAATAAATTAATGATGCAAAATAGGTAGATGGGTCAATATTTTCTTGAGAATTTTTCTTAAAGGGGGATAAGAATTTACACAATAAAGAGGAGAGGGCTTTTGACCACATGGTTGTGGTCTACATTTGGGTGTTTTAACTGACTGGTGGGGGAGGGATTCTGGGTTTATTAAAAATATATTGTCCAATTTTGGGGTGAAGGAGTAGAGCTGCACATATTCTGGGGACTGAGGTTTCTAATATTGTGGCTGGAGAATGCTGATATATATTTACATTTAAAATAGATTCCAACACTGATCCACTCACATCAGGAATTAGAATTAGATCCATTCATGCATCTGTGAAAAGTGAGGAAGATTTTATTTTTGTGGCCTTCACAATGAAACAAAATCTCCAGCTGAGAAGGCCATAAACATTCTTCGGTATGTGACCGTCAAGAGTGGGCTTCAAAATTTTTAGCAACGGGTTCTCTGCCTGGTTGCTGGGTGTGTTAAGTTCTGAGCGTGGGCGTTAAGAATGGAGACGAGTCGGTGAAACGGTGAACTTCAAAACTCTTTATTAACATGGTATGACAGCTCAGCTCAATGGCTGCAACGGCCCTCTTTATATAGGCAGCTTATTGAGTATTCATCCAATGAAAACCAGGGAGCGCTAGCTCTGTTAACCAATGGGAGAGGCTCGTTAATAGCCAATCAGATTCACCTGAACGGACCAATCTGATGTCGCTATTAACGGCCAATCAGAAGTGCAGGGCCAGAACCCTGCACTTAACTTCAAGCTCTTAATAACCTTTATTAAACACATTTATTCATTCACAACAGGGTGGGCATGGCCTAGTTGGCCTCCTGAACCATGCGGGGGGGGGGGTTTGCCCTCCCCAGGTTCCAGAAGCTTTCCTTGAGCCTCCAGGAGGGCAAAAACAAGCTCCTTGGGCTCCGGAGGTCCCTGGAAGCTGGGAATGGGCCCGTTTCTGGCCTTCCTGAACTTCTGGGAGGCCCTTTTTTTCACCCTTCCTGAGCCTCTGTGCGTATCATGCACTTACCTGCCTCCAAAACAGGCTGCATGGGGACTCATGGGCACGGTGAGGTAGGGTGGGCAGGGCCAGCTAGGAATGGGATTTGGGGGTCCTCCAAACTGTGCAGAATCTAAGCTAGAGGATGTCCTAAACCCCTGCGAACTCCCAGCAGCCCACCCCTGCCAACAGTCCTACTTGTAGTGGATACAATTTACTCTTAGCCTGGTGCTCTTAATTGAATCTCACAATAGCAGCGTTAATTATGGGATAGGAAAAATAGAATTTTCTAGAAACATCTAGTTGGCTAGAAAACCACACACTAGACCAAATAGCCTTTGAGTCTATTTAAGGCACAGGAATATTCTGGTATTTTTTAAATAAGAAGGTAACTAGCCTGGAGATTGAAGTTCTTCCTTGGAGTTAGCACAATGCCAGGTGAATGGGCTTCTTTTCAGCTCAACTGTTGTAGATGAGATGTTGTTACTGTGGTATCTTGTAGTCTGCTCTTCTCATAAGTGCAGACAAGCTGGTTATGTAAAACAACTCTGAGGTGGCAGGACATTGCCCCCAGCCTGTTCTGATCCTGCCTTGTGATGTCATTTCTCTGGTTGCATCACTGCATTCTAATCTATATCTTTTAGCACCTTATTCTGAGGCAATTCAATTTTTTGTTCATCATTTTTATTGTCCCTGAATGATGATGAAATCTTTCATCTATGTACCTGCTTATCATTATAAAATTACTCTCTCTGTGTGTGTACACACACAGACACAGACACAGACACACACAAACAGACACAGACACACACAGACACAAACACACACACACACACACATATGATATAGCACAATCCACTTTGCAGAGTAATACTTTTCAAGCAATGTTTTATCCATTCTGCTAAACTCACTGAATAATGTATTCACATTTGTCCATTGGCTTTATTATATGTTAATAGAAGACTCTTTGAAAATAGATAATGATAAACATCTGTCCTTCTGTAGTCCACTTTGTATGTATTGTGGTCCAGGATATGTTCAGCAGAAGGCAATTCTGAACAAAAGAGTTCAGAGTTCTGAACTGTCTTTTCTACTTAAAAGCAAGGTCCTAATCCTCATAATTCGATCTGATTCAAAAAATATTGGCAAATGGCACCTGGGCTCAAAAATTATTCTATGGCACACACAATATTTAAGAAGCTAAAAATATGCTCTTGGTCCATTGTGTTTATTTGATAAATAAAGTATATAGTGGCTCATCTCCTCCAAAGGTAATTCAAATTTCCCTGCTGCGCCTGGTATAGCTCTCCAAGCAGAAAGAGTTCGTTATAATTTCGTTTGTTATGATATTTGTCATTAATAAGAAACTTGGACTTTCTGCACACAGAGGAATGCTTGGTCACTAAGATCAGAATAAAAGGATCCTTGGATGGTGCTGACTGCATTTGTGCCTTTGGCAGGCCAAAATTGTCATTTTGTTATGTGGGCTGTGGAGATAACTGGTGCTTCCCACAATCCAGCCACCTCTTTTTTGGGTCTCACCATCAGTCCTTTCACCTCATAGCTCAGCCCAGACTGATGCTGCTAATTACAGGCAAATTCTCCCTACCTTAAGAAACAGGATTCCCATCCTTGGGGGGGGGATCTTTTTTTTTTTTTTAACTTGGGTTGAATTTTTGTGCTTCTGCAATGAAGATTAATTGTTCTTTGAACCACCTTCTGCGCAAAATCTGTGTGAGACAGAAGTTTCTACAGTTAGGTCCTCTGACCCAAGTTGAATTTTAATTATATTTTATGATGAAAAATGTCTATCTAAATTCAGTCAGACTGCTTCAAGAAGAATGGGTGTGGCTATTAGAGACAATTCTATGACTAGTCTGTGAAAGCAAAGTATCGGCAAATAGTGTTATTACAGGAGGGTGAAAAGTTTGCTCTAAATTACCAATACAGGTATCGTGGTAGATAATTGTTTACATTACTAATAAAACTCCATTTGCAAGTTGTTCTGGCAATAATTTAATCTGTCTATATGTTTATTCAGATGAAGAGATTTTGATAACTTTGTTCTATATTCCAGTAGCCAAGTCCATTGTCTAAACAAGACCTTCCTTCTGCTCTCGGGAGAGATATCACCAGGGGCCATTTGGGAGGTATTTATATAGAGAGCCTGAAGTAAACTAGATATTACACGCATAACCAGAACATAGACAGCGTTCTTATTGGAGAGGGAGGAGAAAAATAATTCTTCTGAACCTATAGGGCTATGGGACTTGTCCACTGCCTCTTCCTCCCCCCCTCCCAATGTCCCTTAATTGAATAAACAGCTCCTACTAAGAGCAGGAATAGGGGTATTTGCAGAGTCAAAAAAGTCAACAGAAAGCCTGTAATCACACCTTTGAAACTCTGCAACACATTTTAAAAAGGGATGAGGTTTCACTACATGGTTGAAGACACCATCTGACTTCTTGATACCTGCTCCTCCTATCTCCATCTGATCCTGAACTGGACTATAGAAGGCTCCACCAATTGAGGAGCCCTTCCCCTCTTTCATTCAGTGCCATACCCAAAGAAATGCAATGTATCCTGTGTGAAAACAAGCAAAAACAAGTATGAGGAGGAAAACAATAGAATCCCCCTTCCCTGAAGAATGGGATTGTACACCTTCTGAGGAAGATAAAAACTCTGATAAAGCATTCTGCTGTGGATGAAACCAAAATGTCATTAACATAAGGTAGAACATAATATTAATCTCTCTCATAAGTGGACAAAAAAAATAAAAACCTGATAGCTTGTATATCAGCTACTCATTTTTTCTTCTGACCTAAGTTCTAGACTGTTGGGTCTGTTGATTCCATGCTAAAGGAATATGGCTCTATCCAGCATCAAACTTCCTTTCCTTGGAGTGGACCAGTAGTGGGATTCAATTTTTTTTACTACTGGTTCTGTGGTCATGGCTTGGTGGGCGTGGCAGGGGGAGGATACTGTAAAATCTCCAGTCAGAGGTGGTATTTGCTGGTTCTCTGAACTACCCAAAATTTCTGCTACTGGTTCTCCAAAACTGGACAGAAACTGTTGAATACCTCCTCTGCAGTGGACTATCTTCTACATCTCTGGGTAGATGATATGACTGCCACCAGATTCCAATAAGCCACCATTTTAAGAATTGACTAAAAGAAAATGTTATGATTAACTCATCTTGCTATTATCCCACCATGTCTGCCTGCAGGAGATAACTTCTAATAAATGTCTGTGAAGAGGACAAGATTTGCCAACTCTTTATAATTGAGTTTTTAATCTTGGTTTGTCCTTTTTTTGACATTTGTAACAGACCATTTCCTTTGGGATGGATACAATCCTTTTTTCAAAACCCAAGAGTTGAAAGAAAGGATGTTTGCAATGTATTGCAACACAGAATATAGTGTATGATCCTGGAAAGATTATCTGGTCCAGGTAAGTTGATGGGAGTAAGTGTGTGTGTGTGTTTTGTGTGTGTGTGTGTGAAAGAGAGAGAGAGAGAGGGATATTTGGTTCATGTTTGCAATCATCACACTATATCACTATTTCTGCTATCTGCCTGCTAGTTTCTGGATTTTTAAAATAACCTTATTATACTGTTATAGAGAGATTCTTTTGTTTGCAAATTAGATCTTAACACAATGAGACCAAATAGTCTCTCTGATATCATCCTTTCCACTTGGTGTCCTCTAGAGATATGGTTGATGACTTTTGAAATTCCCACCCAATTCATAGACAAGCATTCTGAGTTACTGAAGTCCTATATTGTCATTTTAAGAACAATGTACTGTGTTAGAATGTCAAATGGGAGAAGATGAGTATATCTACAGAGTTTGGAAGGCTTAGCTACCTGAAAAGAATACTTAATGACTCCTGGATATGTTACATGACTTAGTTGGGAAAATGGGAGCTCAAAAAAAAACAGGCTTTGTTTTGTTTGCAGTTTTCTGTACAAGCAACCCAGAAGAGCACAAGAAAACTGCCTGGATGGCGCCTACAAAGGTTCAGTTTTACCTAAGGCTACCTTAACATGACATAGCAGACGGTGGGAAAAAACTGCCTGATACAATTTAGCCCATTCATACTTGGAAGTAGGCCCCACTGTGTTCCATGAGGTTTCTTCCTTATTCAATCAATTTAAAATATGAGCCCAAATTCTTCAGCTGGCTAGAAACAAGGAGAGCCACAAGAATGCATTATTGCTTTTGGAAAGATTTAGCTGCAGAGCAGAAGCCAAACAGCTGCATTCATATAATGTGCTACCTCCAAAAAAATTAAGCTATATTATAACTTGATATGATTCACACAATATGTGAAGATAATGGATGACTAGGTCAATTTAACCAACTCCATTTTTATCTAATCTAGCAGGTTGTATAAACCTAGTCAAACTGTTTGAGAACTAGAATTACCTGATTCCTTGACTAAATTCCCTCAATGTTTGTTTTGTATAATTGTAAATGTAAGTAGGGAGAACTGTAGCTAACCAGATACCAAATATTATTGAATTACAGCTCCCAACATCCCTAGTGAACATTCCCAATAATAAAAAAATACTGCAGCTTTAATTTAGCAACAGTGGGTTACAAAGTATCTATTTGGGTAATAAATTTCAATGCATATAATTTAAAATAAACCAAACTCCTTCCACGTTTGAAAATACACTCCTAGCCATGCCTACTTCATATGACAATCTTATTAACTATAACAGTCTGTAGTGAACTCCAGAGAAGTAACATAATTTTCAATTGATTGTAATAACTGTATTGCAACCAATTATATGCAGGTGTCCTATTCCCATAGCATGCCGGTCAGCACAAAATCAGTCAAATCTCTGTATTTTAGTGCATAATTATTTTAACAGAGTCAAAAATCATCATTTGGGATGCACAAAGTTCTCACTTGACTTAAGTGCCATAAGACAATCAACGAATGGTGGTAACTTAACTTGCTTTGAGTTAACTCTAATCCATGGGAGAAATTTTCTAGCCTCTTTTTAAACTAACACATTTTATTAAAAGACATAAGCTTTTATTAGCTGGAAAAGGTGCTACCAAACTCTGGAGGGTTTTTTTTTTTTTGGTCACCATGGACTAATACTTCCTCCTACAATCTCTAATCCTTGGGAATTAATTGTCTTAACTGATCCATTCTTAGTATTTCTACAATGTCCTAGCTCCCTTATTAGCCACAGTAGACCAGTTGTGAAGATAGAGTTAGAATATTGGGTTTGACTCAGAAGATATTAAGTTCCACATTAATATGTATAGTCAGATGCAGCTGCATATGTTGGGAGAGTGGGAGGAAGGATGGATTTGGCAATGAAAAAGTTGGGATGGGGATATACTTATAAACAAAAGAAAGAGAAAATAATGGAATATTAAAGTAAAAGCTTAGAAAAGAGCAGAGGATTGAAGTATCTTAATATGAACCTGTCTTTAAAGAAACACTTACACAATGATACGTATTTGCATTAGCAAATGGGCTTACCTCAGACAATTTACTTTGAAAATAAACACCATAATTGAAGACAAAATTGAACAGGAAATGTAATGGTATGTAGGAATGACCCTGGGAGCCAGGAAAAAGAGCTGCAGCCTGGACAACCATAAATGGATTTTGAGGGGTAGGGTGATGTTAGGAGGGGTAGAGTGGAGAATGTGTCCCAGAAGAGACTCTCCCTAGTTTTTGGAGAGGAAAAGGAAGGGATGGGAGTGGCACATTCAAGCTTGCAGGATTCTGTTAACACAACCTTGCCAAAAAAAAAAAGAAAAAAGGAGAGACTTTCATTGTTGTGCTTCTTGTCTGAACTACTTTAAAGAACTAACAAAAATTCAATCTACCTGCACATATAATGATACAGAAGTAGAGCTGCTCCTGGTGGAATCAAACCTTTATCATTGATAGGATCCCAAGGGTGGCAATGAACCAGGAAAAAGAAGAATGACAGCCTCTCAGATGTAAGGCTTAATTTGTTGGCTTGAAAATTGATTTTGTTCAGGAATGATGGGGAGCTGGACCTCAAAGGGGCGCTACCTGTGAAAGGGGTTTCTGGCAACTTTCCACAAACTGTTGACCTCAAACATGCAAGGCTACATCTCATTGAATTCCTAATTAGCATCATTCTGCTAGGTAGGATACTGTAAGTTCAATGCATTTGGTGAGCAACAAGTTAAGTTTTTTTTTTTTAAGTTATGGGCTACAATAACCTAGATGGCTTACAAATAGTTTCCTTTTTCTTTGCTGCCATCTAGTGGTCCTCCAGATTTTTTTGCAGTTTAAATATGGCCTGGATTTTAGCATTAGATGTGTATGTTTATAAGTTGTGCAAGTGGCGCTTTAAGTGGTGATGAGAAAGCATTAGCCACTGAAAGTGTGTCGATCACAGTGCTACAGTAGAAATAGAAAACTAATTTATTAATCTTTTCTTTTTCTTTTTGCTATGTACAAGTTTAATGGAGAAATCTTTATGCCTGAAATCAAAAGGACAGAATTTGTTTCCCTTTTTAGATATTTAACATTCAATAATTAACAGAGGAAAAGTACCCAAGCCAGCTACATCATTTCTTTATCGATCATGCGTCTTATCTGAAAATTGGTAGCAGGCAGCAGTGAAGAGTTGCTCCTGGTTCTGGCAATTAATAAAACACATCTTTGAAAAATGACAGCATGGAGACAGCAGGCTTGACAAAATACATGCCATGGAGAGAGAAAGAAAATAGGAAACTGGTAATAAAAATCCACAAATACCATCGCACTGCCATATCAAAGATGTCAACCCCACTGGGAAGCATATCAGGGATTGTCATTTTTTTTTATTATAGGTAAATCTCAGTTCTAAAAAAAACCTCTGAAGTCTTAAACCAGGAGTTAGAATCTGGTTTCATAACCAGTTTTCCTAAATGGTGAAAAACACCCCAAGGACAAATGCAAAGAAGCAAAACTTGGCCTTCTTTCTAAGGAACAGGCTGGTAGGATTCTGAATTGGATTCATGGAAATTGCTGGTGAGAATGAAGGCTCCCCCCCTTTTTTTTTTTGAAAGCCCACTTCCCTGATGAAAATGATTTTTTCCCCTAAACATAGAAAGGTAACAGAACAGAAGGAAAGAGTTATCATTACCCGCTCTCTAGCGTGTTAGGCATACTAAATGTAGATATTTTTAAATTTTATTCATACAAATGTAAAAATTGTGAAATATTATTACACAAAGCGATTCTGAATTTTATTTCAAAGAAAATAGACTTCCCTTCCGATGCTAATATTGGTTGGCTGATCACTGACAAAGCAGAATAGTACGAATGGGGTTGGCTTCTTTGGCCATGGCAGCTCTGAAATCAATTCACAACATGTTTATAATCTGAGAAGGAAACAACAACGACAACAACGACAACAATCCAGGAAAAGTCAATTTGTTTAAATCTCATTCTGTTCCTTCAGGTCATCAGCCAAGCCATCATACTCAACGGAACGTGGGGACATCCCCAGATACTGCTTCAGGAATTCACTGAACCTTTTCTGGTTGTGCCACTTCCGGGCTGATTTTCGAACACCAATGAAGCCTCCAAATCGTTTTTGGAGCTCTTGCACCTCAGGTTCTTCCATCTGCCCATAGTTGAATGGGCCCCTCAGGAAATCACCCACCCTCTTGGGAATCTTGAGCTGATCATGTAAATCCCCAAGTGGAGTTTGGCTTCCATCACTAGTGTCATCTTCTGCCTTTGGCTGACGGATGAACAAGTTGGACACTTGCTTATCTTCCCCATCTCTGAGATCCACCATTCTGGTCAGGTCACCATGATGTTTCAGGTTACTTCTGGCTCCTTTCAGACTGCCATCCCACATCTCCAGTGGCCATTTCATTTCTTCCAGGCTACTATGGTCTAGGGACAAAGAACTTTTTCCACTGATGGCTTTATTGCAAAGTCCCCAGGTAGCACTGGAAAACAGTTTCCCTTCACACTCCATTACACAGATCTGTAGGGAGGAAACAAGGACAGTTAGTAATATGCCTCACTTTTTGAATGTAAGGAAAGGTACAAATCATCATCTTTGTGTCGCGCTCTGACTAACGAACTCAAGCAAATCAGAACTCTGAGACTTTGGCTCCTTCTCAAAGGTCCTCTTTAATGAGTACATCATATTAGCACAGCTTCAAAGGAAAACCAAATCTAAAGCTTTTCCGCTGTTTCAGTATAATTAAACTAGGAAATAACCTAGTTTCCTCAAGTGTCACAGGTCACATTGGCCAATTGGGTTAATTCTTCCCCAACCTTGTATGTTGCCAGTAGAGATGATCTTTGTTCTCATGAGAAAACTCTTTGTTGTGTCTAGTAATGAATTCCAACCTCTTTCCCCACTTCCCCCTCTGTGTGGCAACTGAGGAACAGAAAGATGGCTGTGGCCAGGTTCAGTTCGAAGTTGACACTTTGCTGAAGAAAGTTAAAGAGATATATTATGGTAATTTATGTTTTAAAGTAGTCCTGCTTCTGCTTTTTGTTAGACATATAGCTTAATTTACAAAGAGGGACTTTCAGAATCCCTGGCTGCAATAAAGAGGACAATTAAAATATGTTATATTCCTTCTGATTTTCTTTCCTGGATATTCTTTATGGCTTTCTTTAAATCCTACAGGCTTATAGACTAATTCAGAAGCCAAGACATCTGCTTGGGTTTGGTCTTTGCAGCGAATTCATCAAGAATTTTTACATATAATATGACAGATAGTGGTAATCTAATAGAAGTAGAGGTAGATAATTTCAAATCAGTCTCCTGAATAGTGGCCAATGAAGACTGATCAGAAGTTGCATTCAAAATGGAATTGTTCAATTGCTTCCTAGGACTTGGTGAGCAAATGCCATCAATCTTTGAATATACTACAGCTTTTGGGTTCCTTTTTTTTGATTCAGTCTGTTTAAATTATTGTTTTTGGCTTAATCCTGCTCATTCT
This sequence comes from Emydocephalus ijimae, assembly GCA_004319985.1. NCBI lineage: Eukaryota > Metazoa > Chordata > Lepidosauria > Squamata > Elapidae > Emydocephalus > Emydocephalus ijimae. Next base: position 14,340 of record BHEV01062080.1, read on the forward strand.
TCTGTGGATTTAATCATGGAGAAGAAGATCTATATGCAGAGTTCTCAGAAGCGGCAGATGCTCAGGCTGTGTTGCTGTTGAATCACCAGATCTGTCAGAAATTAGGAGTCTGTTCTCTGGTGGTAATTATTGATAAGAATAGCCACCCCAGGGTGCCTTCAAGAATTTTCAAATCTAGCTATATGCCCAGTCTTATGGGGTTGTGGAAACTGCAGTCCAGCAACAGCAATAATGTTGCATTTATATTGCTTCATAGTGGTTTACTGCCCTCTCTAAGCAGTTTACAGAGTCAGCATATTTCCCCCAACATCTGGGTCCTCATTTTACTGACCTCGGAAGGATAAGCCAACCTTGAGCTGGTCAGGATTGAATTCCTGGCAGTGGACAGAGTCAGCTTGCAATACTGCATTCTAACCACTGAGCCACCACTGCTCTGTCAAATATATGCAGGATGTCAGCCTCTCTAATTTGAATTAAATAGTTTTTTTTTCCTTAAAAGTTTGAAGAGATGAAATATTTAATTCAGGGGAATGATGAGATGGTTGACTATACTTGTCACTGATGGCATTGATTTGCTAAGGAAATATCTTGAAAAACTAAACCATGGCAACTTTTCAGCCATTAGAAGCCAATGCTCAAGTGTGTTCTCCAATAAAACATTGTTAAATACTGATTGTACCTGGTCTTGGCTATGGATTGGAGAATATTTCTTGTCCTTCCTTCCTTTCTTTTTTTGAATCAAACCTCCTCCCCCCACAACTGCTCTTCATTAGACTCTGCAAGGAAAAATGTATTTTCTTTGTTACTGGTTCTCCAAGGATTCAAACATAAAAATTAATACCTGAAATGCTTATTACCTCTCTAAAACAAAAACAGGGCTTCTGGTCTTTGTACCACTTTGCCCAATAAAGAATTCTAGAGAATTCAGAAGCATGTATGTTCAAAAACTGTATTGTCAAATGATAGATTTTGCATTGTTATTTTTAAAGATAAATTTACTTATATTCATTATGTATATATCACCAACTTCACAAGGACTTTTAACAAAGTTATATAAAAATACTACAAGTATTCTTATTAATGAGTGCATCAAATCAAATCCCAGGATTTTCTGCCACTCGGGATAGACTATTTGTCTAAACTCATGTCTGTAGATGTATCAAAAAAACCAACAACTCCATAACATGATGGAAACAATAGCTTGTGTACTGTTAAAAGGCAGCTAACCCAACTGCTAACAGAGAAAACAATTGCTTTTAGAAATACTAGCATGATTGTAAAGGTTTAGCAATCTGGGCGTGAAAAAAGAAAGTGGGGTTGATCACACTTAGCTTTTAATAATCTCTTACTGTGAATTCAATTCCCTTTGAATGAAAGGGAAGTGTCAGCCCTGGTTGCCATCTCATAATTGCTTTCCGTTAGATACTAACAACCTCTTTAAATGGCTATTTGTGATAAATTTGCTCTGTAGTGAGAAGATGCTCCAACAATATGGTTAGAGTCAGAAAAGGTTTTCTCTGTCATCTGAGAAATAACAGGCCTTATTTTTGAACTGGGATATGGAGTATCTAGTAAGTGTCACCACTTGAGTGAATGTCAATAATTGAGGGCATTTGTGCATCGTGATCTTTTTCACTTGGTGATCTCTCAGATAGAGTTGAAAATTATCAGCAATTGTCATTACTTCTTGAAGTCAAACAAGGTAGAATGACGACCGCTTCTTGAACCTGAGCTGCCTCAGATAAAGGATTGGAAAAAGAGAAAAAGAGATTTATAAAAAGGGAAAGAACTAGAAGAGCAACCTAGCCCTTTGTAATTACTGGTCCTTTGTCAAAGAAAAGGAGGAAACTGACCAATCTGTCAACCTCATCCATTTTATTTCGTCAGGACTACTGAAGGGTTGAAATTATCAAGCCATGTATTCCCTTTAAAGGTCTTGTTAGGAACGGGAGGTGGGTAACAGTTCCTTTTAAAAGAGGAAAACATTGCAAAGCCTTGTGGAAGCTTGCAATGTTTTCAACCATTCTGCTATCATCATGTAGGGACAGAAATTAGAAGCTGCTTTTAAACCAGCACAAAAATCATTATTTGCAAGTGTCTTCAGGATTCCAAGCTCTTCACTCACAACCAAGGGTGGGATTCTACCGGTTCTGTCCACCTCTGTAGAACCGGTAGCTCTGAAGAGCAGCAATAACAAAGAGCAGACAAAGAACCGGTTCTATGTCTGCTGCTGTTTTGGCCCACCCGCCCACCTGGGCTCTTACCTGACCTTTATTTCTTGCTTTTTCAACCGTAGCTGCTTTGCGCAACACAGCTGCGGTTGAAAAAGCAAGAAAAAAAAAGGGCTTTTCCAACTGCTGCTCACTTGCATGGAGGGCTGCTCAGCTGTCCGGACAGCTCAGCAGGTCGTAAATTGCACTCACGCGACTCACGCACATATGCAGAACGCAGAGCGACAGAACCGGTAGTTATACTAGTCGGATCCCATCGCTGTTCACAACCTATGTCAATTATACCTATGTCCGTCCTGGGAACTCTTTATCCTGCCTTATGCCATGCCCCAATGTTACATACACAGAATAACTAGGATGTTCTTGGAGGATGTAGGGTTCTTCCGGAAGAGCACTACACAGGTCTTCAGAAGCAGTCCAATTGTTATAAGGGTTGTGAGATGGAGAGGTCCCTATCCTTTCATTTCAGCCCAGTCCCCTCTATATGATTATCATGGGTGACAAATTTGAAGTTTTCGTGTTTTTCCCATTTGCGGAGCTGGGGAGGGCATGGCCTATATGTGACACATCTGGCCCACAGGCTGCCCGTTTGACACCCCTCTGGCAGTGGTGGGATTTCAAAGATTTTTACGACCAGTTCAGTGGGCGTGGCTTGGGCATGCTTTGCATGCCTGCGCCAAATGCACACTTCGCACAGGCACGTTTGCGCAGGCGCAGAGGCGTTCCAATTCACCTCCTGCAAGCCTGCGCTCTCCCTGTTTCTTCAGCTGTGTTTCGAAAGCAGGAGATAAAGGTAAGTATGGGAGCCTGGGCAGGCAGGTGGGCCCCACAGCAGAGTGGCAGAGAGAACTGGTTCGGCCTCTGCTGCTCAGCAGCGCTACTGGCTTGGCAGAACCGGGCCGAACCGGTAAATGCCATCGCTGCTCTCGGGTGAATGTGGAATGAGGTGAGGGCAGGGGAGGGATTCTACAGGTTCTTACCTATTTGCTAGGACCGGTTGTTAACTTTCTAAGCAGTTCGGAGAACCAGTTATTGGAAGAAATCTTTTGTTTTTTTACACCCTTCTTGCATTCTTGGCAGTATGCCCAGACTTACTGTCTCCAAAGGAGTTTTTTTTTTTTTTTTATCTTTGCTGGTACTTTCTGTTGTGAATGCATAGAATTTAATAAAGTTATTTGGAGCTTGGAGTCTAGAACAGGGTTCTGGCCCTGCACTTCTGATTGGCTGTCCAATGGCAGGATCGGATTGGCCCGTTCAGGGGAATCTGATTGGCCA
>BHEV01062081.1:0-11793 GCA_004319985.1 Emydocephalus ijimae
CCTTCCTTCCTTCCTTCCTTCCTTCCTTCCTTCCTTCCTTCCTTCCTTCCTTCCTTCCTTCCTTCCTTCCTTCCTTGTCTTCTATTTCCTTACTTTTTCATTATCCTTCTTCCTTCCCCTCTTTCCTTCTTTTTTCTTATCTTGTTCTCTTCCCATCTTTCCTTCTTTCTCTTTGTCTTTCCTCTTTCCCTTTCTCCTTTCTGGTCCCTTCTTGGATGCTCAAATGCAAAAAGGGGCCATGCACACAAAATGAGCTCCATTTTGTCGGTAGAGGCTGCAGGAGGCTGGCAGAGCTATGTGCTGGCAGAGGCATTGCGGGATGGTCCTTTGCTGTTTCCAAGGCAGCCCTGCATGCCAGATATAAGCACCCCATACGGGCCTTGAGTTTGCCACTCCTGTTCTATATTTATCATGAAAGTAAGGTGGATATCTCCTCCAATGACAGATAATTAACTGATAGGGTGGGGGGAACATTCTCCTATAAAGTACTTTAAATTGTTTGAGTGTACGCATATTTCTGGATGTAAAAATGACTCCAAAAACACTGATTTTTCAACAATGATCTCTTAGTTCAGATTTAAATGTGCTGACACCTATGAAAGCTATAATGATCAAATTAATGTTTTGAAGGGAATTAAAGATGGATAATTGACTTCTGTCAGTGTCTGAAGCTGAATTAAGAAAAAGATTTTTCAGCCTGTTAAGCAATACCTCCTGCAGAGCTTAATTGTGTGAAGTGATTCATTATGTAAAGGAAATGCTTACAAATCAAACTGAAAAAAATATATATTTCATCCTGATGAACAAATCAGATCCACTACTTAGGCCAGTGAAACAGGAACAATAGGCTCTACCATTCAAGTACTAAAAGAGGTCTGATTTCCCTCTGTAATATAAATTTGAAGAAGAAATAATTGGGAGCAAGCTCACTAGTGTGGTTTCTACAGATAACCTGCCTCAATAGCAGTAACTGTGGGAAGAATCTTGGAGTCCTAGTAGACAATCACTAGCCAGAAGTATATGGCAGCAGCCAAAAAAGCCAACAGAATCCTAGGTTGCATTAACATGAGAATAGAACCAAAATCATGTTTAATTATTTGTACCACTTTATAAAGCCTTAGTATGACCACATTTAGAATACTGCATTTTGGTCACCACATCACAAAAAAGATGTTGAGACTTTGAGAAAAGTGCAGAGAAGAGCAACTAAGATGATTAAGGACCTGGAGACAAAAAATATATGAAAAATATATTGCAGGAATTTGGTATGGCTAGTCCAGGGAAAAGAAGGACTATAGGTGACATGATAGCAGTATTCCAGTATTTGAGAGGCTGCCACAAAGAGGAAAGGGTCAACTTATTTTCCAAAGCACCAGAAGGCAAGACAAGAAATAAGGGATGAAAATAAATTAAGGAGAGAAGCAACCTAGGACTAAGGAGAAATTTCCTAACAGTGAGAATAATTAATCAGTGGAATTGCTTGCCTTCAGAAGTTGGGTCAGAAGGATTAAACTTCCTTTTTCCACTTGGTTCATTTCCAAGCCTGGAATAAAACACACCAGAAGATCAGTAGAGGTCAGAGATGGTACTGATTCCACTAGACATCACAATAAGCTTGTTTCTAGTTTTATTTTACAGATAGAGTAAGGTTGAAAAGCTCCCACTGAAATAGGGTGTTGCAAGTAGAGTCTGTAAGTCTCTAAAGGTGAGCTCAGCTCAAATTCGGTAGAACTGAAGTCAGACTTCGTTCAGGGCATCAATAGAGTTTCCTAAAATCAAAGATGCATCGAATAAGGCTGCTAAAGGCTGGTTGTTGAATGCAATAAATCTATAAAGGAAGAATGCAACCATAACTTAAGTCAAATCAAAGGTCAAATCAGAAATTTGTTCTGAACAGCAGCCAAAAGATGCATCAGAGAAAGAGACTGAAATACTAGCCATAGTGCTTTATAGCCCTGTCTAAAAAATTTACAGAGTCAGCATATTATCCCCAACAATCCGGGTCCTCATTTTATCAACCTCAGAAGGATAGAAGACTGAGTCAACCTTGAGCCAGTGAGACTCGAACTGTTGACAGTTGGCAGAATTAGCCTGCAATACTGCATTCTAACCACTTCACCACCACAGCTCTGCGGTGTTTAGAATGAAGAGAAGTAGCCTTGGCTTCAAAAAACAATGCTGTTCTAATCCACTGCTTTAGGAAAAGAAAGACACATTCTGATAACGCAGTTCTTCAAATTCTTCAGGAAAGAAATGGCTTCCAGAATGCTCCAAGCCATGTAAATCTATGTGCAAAAAAGGAAAAAACCATTTCATCTTTAGGTATGCTTCCATTTTTCCAATTTTGTACTTAAGTAATTCTAGCTGCTGTTATTAAATGTAACATTAAGTATATAAGTCTTTTATTGTATTTCCCCGGTAGTATACCTACTAAGAATAGTTCTGGTTTTAGGTCTATTTGTTGTGTTATCATCTCCTCTAACCACACTTTTATCTTTAACCAATATTTTTTTCTCCGATGGACAGGAATATTCATGAACTGGAAGAGGCATGTAACAAGGTCAGCTAATAAATAGGCATAGCAACTAAGTCAGCCAATCAGGACTGTTTGGAAACTGAAACTGAAAGTAGTCTGAGTGTGGCTCTAGTTTCTGCTCTGAGCTCTGAAACTGCTTATGTTTTGATTGTAACTCTCTACCACATTGGAAGAACCTACATTGGTATTGTACATTTACTTATGTGTTTATATGTATATAAAGAAGTTAATGGATCCTGCTGAATCAGTGTGTACTTTCTGGATTTGAATTTCTGCTGCAAAATCTAACAAAGTGCACCATATATGATCGTAAGATCCCTGTGCCTATTTACATTTCTAATACTCTGGTGACATATTTGGGAACATTTTTTTGCTAATCTTGCTGGTGGCAAATGCCATCTACAGAACATTTTGTACATGTTTTCTTTATGTGCTGTTGACATTGTTAACTTGTAATTTCTTTCCCATAATTTTTGGCAGTTATCCAGTTCTATAGTGTGCCCAAATTTTTTTGGCCCATACTATCATAGTTTCCTTTATGGATTCTTCTTCCATTTCAAAAATTCAATAGATAGTTATAAAATTTCTTTATCAGTTTTTCATCTGCCCCTAGTAATATCTCATCCTATGTGGTTTGCTATAGAATCCATATAGGCCTGCATCTTTCTTATATCTCATTTGAATTTGCATATAGGGTCACCAGTCCAAATCAATTCCCTGATTCTTTAGTTCCTGTTTTGTTTTTTGGTTGCTGTCAGGATTCCAGCAATCACCCTAATTAAATCATGATTCTCGAGCCAAACTTCAAACAACTTCATAGGATTTATTAGAGGCAACATACTGGCACTGCCCTGTATGAAGCCAACTCTGGCATACATAATTTACAGTCACCTGTGATTCTGTTTCCTCCCTGAGTGTCTCATAAATCAGATTCCTCAATTAAGCACATTCATGGGCTGTGTGCCATAATTCACGTTCTCCAATTATATATTTTCATGGGCAAAAGCTCTGGTAGTTTAGTTACAATCTTTTAAAGGTAAGTGTTGGAATGTACTTTCAATTTCAAACTGCTGCACTGCTCTTCCAGATTTCCTTTCCTCCTTTTTATGGCAACTACTAAAACAGGCATAGGAATGTTTTATGAGTTGACAGTTGCCGTGTTCATTTAATATATCTTGAAAAGAAAAGAAAAAAAAGTAACTCTTTCTTTCCCCCCCTCCACTCTCTCTCTCCTCTGCCTCTGCCTCTGCCTTTGTCTCTCTCAATTTTCCCTCCTGACACCAGCAAGATATAGAACGGATATTTGGCACTTTATGGGCTCTTCTGGATGACCATATCCTTGGGAGGCCCAGGGAGAAAGCTCGGCCTTCATGCCATATAATTAGTTTATGCGAGGGCATGTTACTCTCTTAATTAAAGCAGGTCCAGAGGCCATCTCTTTGGGGTGCTTATGTGAATCAGGAAACATTGGTTTTGCACGATGCTTTACTGGCCTTTCTAATTGAAACTGACAAGAATGAATAGGTATAAGCAGACCTGATACCTTTATGTCACTGGGGTCAACTGAAAAAGACTAGAAAGGTGGACTTTCTCATTCACCCCTCGCTCTGCTCTCCCTTCTCCGTCTCATTTTTCTCTAAAATGGGTTTAGAATGAAGAGCAGCCTTGGGTACAAAAAGAAAATTACAAAGTGTTGTTTTGCTCCTATAGGAAGAAATAATTTAACCATGTTGCAACTTGCATAATGGGTACACTTCAGAGCCATTTCTGATAGTTTTATTATTATTATTATTAAAAATGAGCTAAATTTAATTCTGGTAATACACTCGGTGATTTTACTCGGAGCATTACATTCTTCTGCAAGCCCATGTGGCTGTACAGATTCCCATGAGACCAGCAGATTCACCTGCAGTTGATTTATTCCAAGATAGATTCATTAAAAAAACATTTATTACATTTCATTTCCTCTCGCCCATTCCTACATGTCTATGAAGAGCAATTCAATAAGTGTTGGATCCAATGTACTTTTTTTTGTTTGATTGCTTTGTTTTAAGAGCAAATTCCATTAATCAGCTCCATAAATGAAACAGAAAATTGCATACTGACATTTTTAAAATCCATTCTTCATGTTAAGTCCTGGGCATGGGCGCAAGGAACGGAGATGAGACATCGAACGGTGACTTCAACTCTTTATTAACAAGAAAGAACAGAGCAAAATACTTGGGCAGCAGCAGCTCTTTTATAGAGCTGACTGCTGTCAAAACAACCAATGAATTGAGTTTACCGCTTTCACAAGCATCCAATCAGGGGGCCCTGTTAACAGCCAATCAGACTGGCCAAAAACAATCAATCATGACTCACTATCTACGGGCCAATGAGAAGTGCAGGATTACAAGCCTGCTGTCAAGTAAAGTTGTTGAGGGTTGTATCGCTGCATTGGCTTAGTCCATAACACCCCTCCCCCCTAGGTTCCGTCTGAGAGGTGGGGTGACATATTCTCGTAAATAGGCAGGTCGCTTCACCTGTCTGCTTGACCTGCGCTGTTCCACTGGTTTCTGTCCTGGTTCTGGTTCCGGTGGGCTGCTAGCTGGGTTGGATGGTGAAGATTGTGGCCCTGGGCTGCTTCCCCTGCTTACGCCAGTGCTGTCTTCTGGGTTCCCTGGATCCACTTCCATCGCAGTGCTATCACGTGGCGAGGCCACTCCCTGGCTCGGTTCTCCTTCGGATGGTGAGTATCCCCTGGTTGCTTGTGTAGGCTGTTGGGTTTCGATTATCATTTCTTCTTCGGCCTCCTCAATGTTCCTCCCCCCCCCCCCAGCTAGAGGTTCTGGTGCTAATCTGGAACGGAGTTGGTCTATGTGGTGTTTCCACATCTTACCATCTGCAGTTTGTAGGCGATAGGATCGGGGTCCCGTAAGTTGTGTTATTGTCGCGGGGACCCACAATGTGTCACCTGAGAAGTTTTTTGCAAACATGAGGTCACCTTCCTGGAATGCCTGACACTTGCTGCTGGATCCCGGGGGTTGTTCCGGCATGTAGTTTGGGTGGAGGTGATCGAGATGTGAGCGAAGTTTCCGGCCCATCAGGAGTTCAGCTGGGGTTTTGTTCGTGGTACTGTTTGGGGTTATGTGCTGGAGAAGAAGCATCCGGTTTATTTTGTCGTCAATGTCGCCATGGTCAATTTTGTGCAAGGTCTGTTTTATAAATTGGACCATTCGCTCTGCCCGACCATTGGCCGCAGGGTGAGCAGGCGATGTTAAAGCATGGCGGATGCCCCGATCTGCCAGGTACTGTTTGAATGTCAGGGCAGTGAATTGGGGGCCATTATCGGAGACCAGGACATCTGGAAGTCCGTGGGTAGCGAATAGTTTATTCAGTTTTTTAGTGACTGCGTCTGTGGTGGTGCTTTTCATCTTGTGGACTTCAAGCCAATTTGAATAGGCATCCACTGTTAGGAGGAAAGTGTGTCCTCTTGTGGGTCCCCCAAAATCGATGTGGATACAGGACCACGGACCTTGAGGCGTTTCCCACTGAGTTGGGGGAGTCTTTGGAGGAGTGGAGCGAGTCTTCTGGCATTTGCTGCATTTTGCTACCCAGGTCTCTATCTGTTTATCTAAGCCAGGCCGTCATGCATAACTCCTGGCCAATGCCTTCATCCGCACAATGCCTGGATGTCCATCGTGCAGCATTTTCAATACCCTATATTGCAATTTCTCCGGGACTTTGACTCTGTCTCCCCACACTATGCAGCCTTTCTGGGAGAATAGCTCTGTTTGACGATTCCTAAATGGCTTGAACGTGTCATTGGTTGCGCTGACCGGCCAACCCCATTCTACCCAGCTGAGGACTGGTGCCAAAACAGGGTCCTTTTTTGTCTCTCGAGCAGTCAGTGGTAGCGATTTGAGGGTTTCGATTTGCAATACGGCTAAGGTTGGAACAGGTTCCTCTGTGATGTCTGGTAGTGGAGAGCGGCTCAAAGCATCAGCGTGGGGAATGGTTTTCCCCGGGCGGTGTTGCAATCGGTAATCTTAGGCGGCTAAAAATTCTGATCAACGTGTCATTCTTGGTGATAAGATATGGGGAGTTGGTTTGTTTCCCGCCAAAATACCAAGTAGCGGCTTGTGGTCTGTAATTATGGTAAAGGGTCTCCCATATACATATTCATGGAAACATTTAATTGCGGATACAATAGCGAGAGCCTCTTTATCAAGTTGACTATAGTTCCTTTCGGTTTTAGACAAAGTTCTCGAAAAGAACGCAATAGGTGCCTCATTTCCATTTGGTAGGACATGGCTTAAGATGGCTCCCACTCCAAATGGTGAGGCATCACAGGTAACCGTCAAAGGTAGAGTCTCGTTGTATTGCATTAATACAGCATCGGAGGTTAAGAGGTCTTTTATCCCTTGGAACACTTTCTCTTCATGCCATCCCCAGACCCAGGAAGCTTTTTTATCGAGGAGTCTATGTAGGGGCTCGGCTACGGTTGCCTTCTGGGGCAAGAAGATGTTATAAAAGTTAATGAGTCCCAGGAAGGCTTGGAGGTCTGTCTTATTCCTAGGTCTCNCCATTAAACTTTGGAAAATGCCCGGCGCCATGCTTACTCTGAATTGGAGTCTATTGCACTTGAAAGCGCCTCTATGTGTAACTATTGTCTGGGCTTCTGCAGTTTCTGCGTCTACAGGTAGTTGCTGGTACGCCTGAGCAAAGTCCAACTTCGCAAATATTTTTCCGCCACCCAGGGAATAAAGAAGGTGTTGAACCACCAGTACTGGGTAAGTGCTCTGTTGAAGAGCATGATTTAGGGTGGCCCGGTAATCCCCACAAATTCTTAACGAACCATCTGGCTTCATGGGCGTTACTATCGGGGTTTCCCAGCGGGCGTGGTCAATCGGTTCCAATATGCCATGGGCTATCAGTTTATCTAGCTGCTCGTCGATCTTCGGTGTTAAGGTAAAAGGTACCCGATGAGGCTTAAGCCGAATGGGAGCTACATTGTGGCTGAGATTAAATGATATAGGGGTCCCCTTGTACTTGCCTAATGTTCCCGTGAACATGTCCTGGAATTCCTGGATGAGAGCCTCTTCCCAGTCACTGCTTCTGGTTTGGTATATGCCGGCTAGTTCAATCCTGAGTGAGGCGAACCACTGTAACCCTAACAAGCTGGGTCGGTCACGATCGACAACAGTCAGGGGAAGCGTCACTGTGCGGTCCTTAAAGGATACTTGGACGTGGCTGGAACCGACAACTGGAATTCTGTTTCCCTGGTAGTCTTTCAGGATGATTCATTGCGTGCTGAGGTCCTGGCAGCAGATGGCAGGGATCAGCTGTTTGAGGGTTTTCCAGGATACCATCGACAGGGATGATCCTGAATCGACTTCCATCATGCACGGTCGATTCTCAATAGTAACCCTTACGCGGATCTTTCTTGCATTGAACGATGAAGCGTGGCTGATAATAATGGTTTGGTGGGCCTCTTCTCATCTCGTTGAAGCGGCAGGTGCTTGGTTTCTGTAGTAGTAGTGGTTGTTCCATTGGTGGTTCAGACAGTCCCGGTTCTCAGGAGGTTTGCCTATCTCCCGACAGAGGTTGTTCTCCCTTTGGTTGGGACTGGACTCTCGTCTGCTTCTGCAGACCTTCATGATGTGGCCTCTTTTTCTGCAGGTACGGCAGTATGCGTCGAGAAATTTGCAGTCCGATCACGGGTGGTTTGCCCCGCAACCAGCACATTGGCCCGGACGTCTCTGGTTCCTTTGGTCTTGTTCCGAGCGGAGCCGGTTGACCTCCTCTTCATCACTGTCTGAGGATGAGTTGAGGTCTTCATGGTGGGTAGTGGTAGCATGCTTCTCAGTGACGAGTAGGATTTCGTTGGCGAGTTGGCGAAGCGGGGCGTTCGCTCGGCGCATTCGAGCGACTGACTTTCCTGGTTGCTTCTGTGGCAGTAGCGTCGGCGATGACATCTGTAAGGCTGATGTTGCCTTTCGCCATCAGCTTGCTCTGCACATGGGGTGCATTTAATTCCAGAACTATGTGGTCTCTTAGGGCTTCCTCTAAGTTTGCAAAACCACAAAGGCCTCCTAGGTTCCGGAGATTGGCTACAAAATTTCCAACGCTCTCGTCCTTCCGTTGGTCCCTCTGGTAAAATTCGTGTCTTCGTATCAGTGTAGGTACTGCGGGTGCGTAATGGGCCCAGAGGATTGGGGCGAGGGTATCCCAATCCATGGTCTTCACTTCCGCCAGTTTTGCTAGTGCTTTAGCCATTTTGAAAACGGCGGGGCTGCAATGAGTCAGGAACACCGCTCGTTTCTTGCCAGGCATAGCATCTTTTAAATTGTTGGTCTCCAGGAACATCTGGAAGCGATCTATATACGAGTCCCAGTCTTCGTTTGCTGGGTCGAATGGAGCGGGTGGTATGGCACCGCTGGTCATCTTGCCGTTTGTTGCATGCACTCTTTCGCCACGTGCTCTGTCTTGTTCAATGCATACTTAGTCAGCTCTATCGTCTCCACATCCCATCCTCATCACCAATGTTAAGTCCTGGGCATGGGTGCAAGAAACGGAGACGAGACATCGAATGGTGACTTCAACTCTTTATTAACAAGAAAGAACAGAGCAAAATACTTGGGCAGCAGCAGCTCTTTTATAGAGCTGGCTGCTGTCAAAACAACCAATGAATTCAGTTTACCGCTTTCACAAGCGTCCAATCAGGGCCCCCCATTAACAGCCAATCAGACTGGCCAAAAACGACCAATCATGACTCGCTATCTACGGGCCAATGAGAAGTGCAGGATTACAAGCCAGCTGTAAAGTAAAGTTGTTGAGGGTTGTATCGCTGCGTTGGCTTAGTCCATAACACTTCACTTCATGAACTGTTCAGGATTTTATTGAATGAATGAATGAATGAATGAATGAATGAATGAATGAATGAATGAATGAATGAATGATTTATTTATTTATGTATTTATTTATTTATTTGCCAGGTGTGATTAGACACACAAGGAATTTGTCTTGGTGCATTTGCTCTCAGTGTACATAAAAATAAAAGATGCATTTGTCAAAACTCATAAGGTACAACACTTAATATAATCATAGGACATGATATTATATCAAAGCAGATCTCACATTCCAATTCGGTCCAAATCAAGTGTATTGGTACCTATGAATCTTAAATTCAATTTGCCTGACACCTCTGTTAGTGTGTGTCCATGTGAGCCTTCAAGTCAAGGGTTGACTCCTGATGATATTCTGGACAAGTCTCTGCAGTTTCCTTGGCCAGATTCTAGAAGTGGTTTATTAATGCCTCCTTCTTTATTTTTATTTTTTTATTTATTTGGAAATTTACATTGCCACCTATTTGCACATAGCGGCTCAAGGTGGCTTACAAGAATATAAAACTGCATATAAAAACAACAAAACTGATAAAAGAGAGAATTATATCATAAATTAATAAAATATAATAACCCCCCACCCAGGCAACAACACATCACACAATCCATTTAATGGGCTCCATTCCACTCTGCGTTCCCAGTCACACTGACAAACCAGGTCTTCAGCGCCTTTCAGAAGAGCATTAGAGTGGGGGCCATTCTAATCTCTGGGAGAATGATGTTCCAGAGAAAGGAAGCCACCATGGAGAAGGCCCTTCTTCTGGGTTCCACCAGATGTATCTCCCTAGGGGATGGGACCCGGAACATTCCTTGCCTCCTCACTCTAGTGGGTCAGGTAGATGTGACCGGCAAGAGATGTTCCCTCAGATAACCTGCTACCAAGCCATGAAGAGCTTTAAAGGTGACAACAAGCACCTTGCACCCGGAAGCAAATTGAAAGCAAATTGGAAGCAAACTGGCAACCAATGAAGCTCCCGCAGGAGAGGTACACATCAAGGTCTGCACAAAACCATGTATAGGGCTGAGAGAGTGTTTCTGGCCTAAGATCACCCAGCTAGCTTTGTGTCTAAGGCAGGACTACAACTGACATTCTCCCACTTTCTAGGCTGATGCCTTAAGCACTACGCCAAACTGCTTTCTGACACCTTTAATAGATATACCTACTTTAAATGCCACTTTTTTCAATATTGCTATGTGAGTGATACAGTTCAATAGAACTGCAGGATTTTGTTTACTCTTATTTTATTATGTGTAGATGTGGACTTCCCTTGGACTATGCCTCCAAAAGCTGTATGCAAAAGGTTTATAACTAATTTCTGTGTGCTTTGTCCCACTGGTGATCAGATCACTGTTCTGATTTCACAAATTTCTTTTTTGAAGCCTGGCTTGGAGAGCGATGCTAAACATGGCTGCAGTTCCTTAATACTTTTTGCCCTTTGATAATAGCAAGGTCTGATCATTGTAGCAAAGGAAGCAATGCCAAGAATATGGCATGCTTTGATATGCTACTGGAAAGGCTTTATTAAGAACAATAAGAAAGTGTTGCACTTTTTATTTCTTTAAAGTCTGTACTGGAAAAAAAATTACAAAATGAGCAATTTCATTTCAGCTGCATGCAATGCAATCTTAGACCTGTTTCTGAACACTGCATGTATTATTTGGAAATGTGTAATCAGGGTCACTTTTATCTTAATAAGTTACATACTGGGATTAATTTTTTAAAGATTTTTTTAATCCCACCTTTATAATTTTTATAAATATTTCAAGCCAGTGAACAAATGCAATATTCCTTCCTTCTTCTTTTTTCTCCACAAAATCAAACCTGTGAAGTGAATTGGGCTGAGACAGAGTGGTTGGCCCAAAATCATCCACCTGTTTTTCATGCCTAAAGCAGGACTAGAACTCGCCATCCTCCAGTGTGTCTAGCCTGGAACCAAATTTTATTTACTTATTCTGGAGATAAGTAAGCTGATCTTACAAGCTGACTTGCTCCTCTCCATCATGAATGTGTACGAGACAAAGACTCTTTGATATTACCAGGTTGACACGATTAGCTTTATTAAGTGGATCCCTTGGTACTCACTTTAATTGCATGCATTGCAGTGAAATCCCAAAAATGTTCTTTCAAGAGGCAACTGGACTTTGTTTTTCCTTGAAAATGTTTCACTTCTCATTCAAGAACCTTCATCTGTTGGGCAATTTTTTTTGGGGGGGGGGATATGCTATAGAATTAGATAAATGGCAGAAGCTAAATTAACAATATTGACAGCATACAAAGAAAACTTGTATAGAATGTTTTATAGATGGCACTTTGCACCAGCAAAATTAGCTAAGATGTTCAAAGATAAATCAGCTAAATGCTGGAAGTGCCAC
>BHEV01062082.1:0-16081 GCA_004319985.1 Emydocephalus ijimae
TGGTGAGCCTCTTCTCACTTCGTGGGGCGATTTAAAACTCGGTTTCTGTAGGAGTGGTTTACTGGTTCTCGCCTTACAGGACCGTTTCCTGTCAATTGGCGATGGTTAGCCCCTTTTGAGGCTTGGCTGGGTCCTTGGAAACTTCGGCAGACCCGCCCGATGTGGCCTCTCTTTCCACACTCATGGCAGAGCGCGTCGCGGAATTTGCATTCGAACCTGGCATGGTTGGCTCCACAGCCGGCGCAGGGGTGTGAGGACTTTGGGTAGGAGTCCCGGTCAGACCGCAGTCGATGGACCTCTTCTTCATCGCTGTCTGACGACGAAGAGAGGTCCTCGTGGTGGGCCGTTGTAAGCTGCCCTTCTGACTTGGGTAAAATGTCACCTGTTGGTTGGTGGACCGGAGCACGGTTGCGTCGAAGGTGTGCAGCCGACTTCCTGGTTGCTTCTGCTGCAGTAGCATTGACGATGGCATCGGCAAGGCTGATGTTGCCTTTCGCCATCAGCTTGCTCTGCATGGCTGGCGCATCTAATCCCAGAATTATTCGATCTCTCAATGCCTCTTCCAAATCGGCGAATCCACAGAGGCCTCCCAGTTTCCGGAGGTCGGCTATGAACTCGGCGACGCTTTCTCCTTTTCGCTGGTTTCTCTGATAGAACTCGTGCCGTCTCACGAGCGTGGGCACGGTCGGTGCGTAATGAGCTCACAGTATGGGTTTGAGGACGTTCCAGTCCATTGCCTTCACTTCTGCAGGTTTGGCTAGTGCTTTAGCCATCTTAAATATGGTTGGTCCACAATGAGTTAGGAATACCGCCCGTTTCTTCCCGGTTGAGGCATCCTGCAAATTGTTAGTTTCCAAAAACATTTGGAAACGATCCATGTAGGACTCCCAGTCCTCTTGCTCTGGGTCGAACGGAGCAGGTGGTACGATGCTGCCGGACATGGTTCTGTCGTGTAGCGTTGTCAGCCACGTGCTCAATGTTTCTTCCTAGTTCAGTCAGCTCTGATGTCTCCAAATCCCACCCTCGTCGCCAGTGTTAAGTTTGGAGCATGGGCGAGAAAGAATGGAGACGAGTCTCTGGAACGGTGAACTTCAACTCTTTATTTACATGGTAACAGCTCAAACAAGGGCAGCTAAGGCCCTCTTTATATAGGCAACCCAATAACTACTTAACCAAAAATAACCCAGGAGCGCTAGCTCCATTAACCAATACGAAGGCTCCGTTAATGGCCAATCAGATTCCCCTGAACGGGCCAATCCGATCCTGCCATTTAACAGCCAATCAGAAGTGCAGGGCCAGAACCCTGCACTTGACTCCAAGCTCAAGATAACTTTATTAAACCTTATGCATTCACAACAATTATCATCATCCAGAAGAAGAGAAATAAGGAACATTAGCAGGATGTTAAAGGAAAAGATAAACAAGGGAAGCTTGGACAAGCTTTCTTTCTTTTGTGAAGAGCTTTCAGAATCTAATAATTAGAGTTTTATTCCAGTGCTACACCACAAATTTCTTATTAATTTTCTTCTCTTATTTTAATTCACATGGACAGAAAGGAATTGATTCTGTCTGGAAAATTGCACTGGTTAGATTTGATCTTTTGAATTCTTTCAACAACTGAAGCTGATTCGTTATAAGCATTAGATTCAATACAGGAAAAGTAGATTTCTCCATGTGAACAATTCTGAATAAAATTCTAAATAGGAAATGTCCCAGTTGAAATATAGAATTAATATGGAGTTTGATTCCAAAAGTGGTTCCACTTTAGAAATTTAATCAAATTGGCTTTGAATGTAAATGTCTCAAATGAAAATTGAATAGTAATAATAATGTCAAATCCATTCTAAACATTTGGGTGCCTATGTGGCCAACCACAAAAACATGAAATCAAGGATTCAAACAGAAGCAAAATCAACACTTTGTATAGGAGATTTTGTTTTATATATTTATTTATTTGATTTGTCAATATAAGTATAAACATGAATAAGAATACAGGAAATAGGTATGAATAAATGGGGACAATAGGACAGGGATGATAGGCACGATTTTGCGCTTATACACACCCCTGATAGACCTCATAGGAATGGGGTGAGGTCAATAGTGGATAGTTTAAGGCTAAAGGAGTGGGGGTTAGAGGATGTAACAACAGGTAGTGCATTCCAGGCATTGACCATTCTGTTGCTTGAAGTCATACTTTCTGCAATCAAGTTTGGAGTTGTTTACATTGAGTTTGTATCTGTTGTGTGCTCTTGTATTGTTGTGGTTGAAGCTGAAGTAGTCATTGACTGGTAGGACATTGTAGCAAATAATTTTGTGTACTACACTTAAGTCCAACTGTAGGCAGCATAGTTCAAGGTTGTCCAAGTCCAAAATTTCAAGCCTCGTGATATAGGGTATTCTGTTGTGAGCAGAGGAGTGTAGTAATCTTCTCGTGAAATATTTCTGGACTTGCTCAATTGTATTAATGTATTAATTGTATTAATTGTATTAATACAGTGCAGATTCCAGACAGATGAGCTGTATTCAAGTATTGATCTAGTAAAGGTTTTGTATGCCCTAGTTAGCAATTCTATATTTCCTGAGAAGATTAGATTTACAACTCTTAATGCCTTTTTGGCAATACTGTTACAGTAAACTCTGGTGCTTTAGGTCATTAGATATGAGTATTCCGAGGTCCTTGACAGAGTGAGGCTTGTCAACAAGGTCATATCCACTTAGCTTGTATTTGGTGTACTGTTGTTGTTTTTTTAACCAATGTGTAGGAAAGAAATTTTGTGGATAAAAATTTGGAGTTGCCAATTGTTTGACCATTCAGACACATAATCAAGGTCACTTTGAAGGACAGTAGCATTGTCGGTGGTGTTGAATAGTTTTACATCATCCATGAAGAGGACACAGTTGCTTACAAGGTGATTGAAAAGGTCATTTAGATAGAGTATAAAGAGTGTGGGTCCTAGAATGCTGCCTTGGGAAACACTGCTGTAAACTGGATCAGGGTTTGATATAGCACTCCCTATTTTTACTATTTGTTGCCTCTTTGACAGGAATGCAATAATCCACTTCTGAAGAGATCCGAAAATGCCATAAGAGTTTAGTTTTAACAGTAGTTTGTCATGTACCACTGAATCAAAGGCTTTGCGGAAATCTATGTAAATTGCGTCTATTGCTTTACCCTGGTCGAGTAGAGTAGTTCATATGTTTTTGCAGTGTAGGAGTTGTAAATTGCAGGACATTGTTTTCCTGAAACCAAATTGTTTTTTGGAGAGTAGGTTATTTGACTCTATGTGGAGGGGGAAGAATTGGTTAATGATTGATTCCATGACTATGCAGATGACATAACACAGTGAGATTGGTCTGTCATTTTCAACCAGGCTGGGGTCATCATTTTGAAGATAGGGTTGACCGTAGCTAAAGAGCATGGGTTCACTAAGGAGCTAGTTCCGAATGATATTTCATATATAATTTCTGCTATGGCAGAGGAGAGCTTTTTTAAGAAGTATGCACATATTCCATCAGGGCCAATAGATAGGGATGTTTTTAGGTTTTGTAGTGCCTTCTCTTTGTTATCTTCTGTAAAGTCAATATGCAGCAGATCATTACAGTTAGTTGCTCATGAAACCATGCACCACATAATTAATGGAGGTAACAAAATTGTTCAAATTGACCCTTAACTATGTCATGGCAAAACAGCCACTGTCATTCATTGGCATATGTGCAAAAACTATAATTTACAAATTTCCCAAATGTGGTATAACAGTAAAATTAAGACAGCTGTTGAAAATAGAATTTTCAAATATACACTGATCACCATTTAACACACAACACACTGGAGATATTACTGCAGATATAATTATCCAAGGAAAGGTAATTTTTGTAGATATAACAATACCTGTGGCCAGCAGAATTGAGAAAAGAATTAGAGAAAGGGAGAGAAAGTAGGACGGTGAGAACTTTAATATTTGAAATAGGTAGATTATAGAAGTGATATTACAAAGCCATCACTTTCCACTGCACATTAGGTATATTAAAAATATTTAAAAGTAAAATTAAATATTTGTTATATCAATTGTGGATTTCCAAAATGAAAACAAAAAAATCCTCACTTTGCCTGGCAGATAACAGATAATCAGAGTTGGAAGGGACCTTGTAGGTCATCTAGCGCAACCCCCCACCCAAGTGGGAGACACTACACCATTTCTGACAAATGGCAGTCCAATCTCTTCTTGAAAGTCTCAAGTGACGACACTCCCACAACCTCCGAAGGCAAGTTGTTCCATTGGTTGATTGTTCTCACTGTCAGAAAGTTTCTCCTTATTTCCAGGTTGAATCTCTCCTTGTTCAGTTTCCATCCATTGTTCCTTGTCTGACCTACAGGCACTTTAGAAAATAGCTTGACCCCTTCCTCTCTGTGGCAGCACTTTAAATATTGGAAGACTGCTATTATGTCTCCCTTAGTCCTTCTCTTCACTAGACCAGTCATGCCCAGTTCCTGTAATCGTTCTTCATATGTTTTAGTCTCCAGTCCCTTAATCATCCTGAATATTGGTATATATTATCTCTTACACCTTATTTGGGTAATTTCTAGGTTCCTAACCTGGAATTGAATTTCTAAAGACCATTAGTCAAAAATATGATTGTTTCTGCTTGTTCTTATCTGAGTACAATAAATGAATAAAAGTACACTAAATAAATACAGAACATAATTACATAATCAAGCATTTGAGCTGGACCAGTGATGTGATATACTATATCTAACTGTTCTTTTGGGGGGAAGATCCATAGGTTGCCCTTTTATCATTTCTATCAACCAGAAAGCCATAAGTTAACAAAAAGAAAGGAGAGAGATTACTCCTTTGGCTCCAGGATTGTAGGGTGATGTATATGAGGCCTGCCTGTGAAGACCATCCAGAAGTTATACTCAGGAGTAGGATGCTGCCAGTATAACAATTGTGCGGTGATCGCACATTTCAGGCATGCACGCGCCTGACATTCATTGCACATGTGTGAACAGCAATACAAAAATCCTTACCTGCTATGTTACTTCAGGGGAGTAACACAGCTGAGGAGCAGCAATCCTCTATTCCGCGCCAATCAGCTGGGATGATAAAGGTCAGTACAGCGCAGGGGCAGGCCCACATGATCGTCAAAGTGAATCAGTTGGCTCCCAGCTGATCTTTTGGAGCTAGGGGTTCTCCTGAACTGGTCCAAAGCAGCAGAATCCCACTCCTGGTTATACTTTATAAATAGCAACATGGTGAGTAATGGATGTTCCCAGTACAATCAATGCCATTAAACTTGAAGATGAAATTCAAGATGATAGTTCTTACCCATAAAGCCCTCAATAATATAGGTCCTAGATGTCTGTAGGAACTTTAAATTCACTAATTTCTGCTTATGCATCATGTTCCTGAACAGCGGGTATGGTCCTAGTTCCTCTATTCAATGCATCATGTTCCTGAACAGCGGGTATGGTCCTAGTTCCTCTATTCAATGCATCATGTTCCTGAACAGCGGGTATGGTCCTAGTTCCTCTATTCAATGCATCATGTTCCTGAACAGCGGGTATGGTCCTAATTCCTCTATTCAATGGCTAGTTAATCTAGTGCAACCCCCACACTAGTGCAATCTAGTGTGTGTGTGTGTGTGTGATCAAGGATACATGCCTTCTCTATCATGCCCCCTGTGGCTATAACAAATTTAAATAAAATAATAATATAAATGGATAACACCAGGTGGAACAAATTAAAAATGTGATTAACAAAGAATATATGAAAAGAGTACAAAATTGCTAAAGATAAAATTAAAGAGCAGAAACACCATCCAAGCCATCAGTACCTGTGCCATATCATATAATCAATATATTTCTTATGAACTGAACGCAAATTGAACTGGACGATTTGGACCAATAAAAGCTATGAATATTCCGTATGCATTGCATCCCTTTTGGGATACCAATAGAATATACTTCGCTTGCAGGAATGGGGGCAGAATTTATTTCAGATGAAACAAATCGTTGAAAAAGAACACCGTGCACTATATATGTGAATCTAAAGCTTGATTTTGGTTGCTCAAGAACAAACTACTTGAATTAATGTAATTGAAGCCAGAATTGGAAATATTTATTTGTACTCCCACCTTTATTATTATTTTTTTTACAAATAACTCAATGCAGCAAATAAATTGAACACATCTTCCCCCTACAATGTTCCCCATAACAACAACCCTGTCAGGTACATTGGGCCGAAACACAGTGACTGGCCCAAAGTCACCAAAATCATCAAATGATTCAAAAGGAAGTTTGTGCCAGGAAGAAGAAAAGACAGTATATCATACATACTCAGCTCATGTAAGAGACTGATTATAAACAATGACATAACCTTGTCACAAAAATGATTTACTAGAACACTGGAAGTCATCATCTATTAGTAAAGAAAAATTGGTGGGAACATAAAGTAGAAAAAAAAAATAATAAAAATGAGCAGGTTAAAATATTGTGGGATTTCTGAATACAAACTTATAAAGTGTCAGCTCATAACACATCAGATTTAATGGTGATTGAAAAAACAAAAGTGTGGATAATTGATGTGGCAATATCAGGAGAGAGTAGAATAGAATTGGAGATCACAAAGTACTAAGATCTGAAAACTGAAATTGAAAGATTATGGCACAAAGCAGCCGTAGTGGTTCCAGTGGTTATCAGCACACCGAGTACCATACCAAAAAATTTGGATGACATTTAGAAAATCCATGCATTGATAAAATTTCCATCTGTCAATTACTAAAAGCCACACTGCTTTGATCTACACATATATTATACTGATACATTATGACATCCCTGGCTCTCGGAGAAAACCTGATGTGTAAGAAGGCCAACGCCAGCTAAAGAACTGACAGTGTGATTTTACATTGTTGATAGCAAATAATTGCTCACTTTGTAACTGTTTTATAGAATTGAGTGCATAACACATATCAGAAACGTGTTTCATCTTCATTCCATTCAACATCTTAAAGATTTCAGAAGCACGGTTTTATAGCCAAAACAATTACACAGTATCCTCATTAAATATGTATGACAATGATTTTATTCCCTATACAACATTTAATTATAAAGCCTTTTAATCAAGGTAATTCTGTTAATTAAATTGATAAAGTTAAGGTAATTTAAAAATCTTGCTAAAGTTTAAGAAAGTAACCAAGGACAATTAGTTGGGCAAACTTGAAACTTGTCTCCTGAGATGCTCCTTCCTTATGAATTGTATTGTAGCCAAGCATGAAGGCAATGGCATGGAAGGAGCCATGTTTCTTTGTATTACCCAGATTTTTGTATGTTCCTATAAATATCTAGTTGTTTGGACACATTATTAGACATAGTGTTTAGGGCAGCCAGCTACAGATCATATAAGGTATTCTGTCTAGTTTAGCTGGATAGAAAGATCTTGGTTTACTTCTCTTTGAGAATGAAAACCATATTGGGACCATGTGACTTTGTAAGTCAAAACTGGGCTTAAACTACAGGGGAATCTAGGGCTCCCTAAGTTCATCTATATTTCCAGAAATTTCATTGTGGTCTCTCTTCTTTGCATTCACACATTCCTGTCTGATATAATGTTTTGGAATAGATTCTTAGCAAACAAATGAATTAACAAAGAAATAACTGGATAAATAATGTTGCACCAACTATCAATTTACTACACAAATCTGCTGTGGCTAGCAATTGCAAACTTTATCCTTGGAATATAAAACATTTTAATTTATATATTCTTTATGGTTGCCATCCTTTTTCAGAAAAATCCAGCAATGAAACTGGTAACTGATACAGAAGGTAAGCAACCTACCAAAAATTTCAGCTGTGCTGAAGTCACTTGTGGATATTATTCACAATTCATACAGTCTTCAAAACCAAGCAAAATTTGCCATTCAAGATCTAAATAATTTAGTAGTTTTCTTTTGATATTCTTCTATAGAGAAATCAAACTCTAACAGGGAAGAATTCTGTAGCTATATCCTAGCTGTGGGGAACTCGTTTATTATGGACTCTTATCATTTTGAGGGCCAAAATTCACTTTTGGAATTGTATGCTGTGACTGTAGTCTCAATGGGAATTAGTGGAATTGGCACAAGTTTTTTTAACTTGGGTTTTTAATTCCATTTATACTCACATTTAGCTGAAGACAACTATATTTAACATATCCCGCCTGATTAGTATTCCCATCATATACTTGTATTGGAAGAGTAAAGAACCCCTACCACCCTCCACCCCCATTTTTTTAGCCAAGTCACACATCAAGCTCAACTATCTCTGATCTACTGGCAACCTCAAATAAAAATACAAAGAAATTGCTTAAACCTTTTCCACCCTCATTGACACTTGGTCTGCAATTGATTGAGTGTGTATATCCAGGAAGTCAGATGGCACCAGAAAACAGACACCCTGACACAGGACCCCTCATAAAATTCCACACCTAAGAAATGATCAAGACATTCCACAGAACAAAAAACAACTTTCCTGTCCAGACTTCAAAGGTCTCCAGGACAGGAACATCTCAATCTACACACCTGACATGTCTCACAAAGTCATTATCAAAGTCCATTATTACTATAAATACTACCACTTTTAGCACTCTAATTTTGTAGCCTATGTCTGATTGTTATATTCCATGTTAAGTTGTTGAATAAAAGTACCTTCCTCTTCAAGCAGCTGCCCAGTGTGCTTATTTGTGACCCATTTGAGAGTCTAACCAGGGCTTTTTTTTCCAACACATGCTAATTTTCCCTTCTGTCCCATGAAAAAGTTGGAGGCTTCACACTACTGCAAGTACTTACAGGAATCTGGTTTAAAACTGGAGTCTCATGTTTGTTCATCTTAACCTTAAATAATGGAGTCACATTGATACAAGCTTTGCTCGACATAATAGTATAACTGAAAATAAAAGATGGAGCTAGCTCAAATTGACATTCAATCCTTCTTTTGAGCATTTTTTAAAAGTTCTGTGCTGTGGCAACAGTCAGATAAAAAAAAAACTGATGGTATAAAAACTCAATTTGGCAAGATTGAATGTACTGTGACACCTGCCTGCTTCCAGAAATTATATGAAGTCCATGTTATTGGTCAGTCTTTGTATCCTAATTTCATCCTCATGCTCTGGTAGATGAGAGATAAAGTGGAAAGGCAGCTTCATTGTGCCAAACCTCATTAGACTTAGACATCAGAGGCAGAAGTATGAAGCTGTCCCACACAAAAAGAACCAGGATAGTTGTGTGTATGAATGGTCCTAAATATACAGTATAATGAGTTCTGGATTTCATTCATGTTTTTGAATCTAAGTTGATGATATAAAGAAATAAACTTGACTTCAAAGGAATGAAATTTTCTGCTTATTCTGCTGTTGTTTTTACTGCATGGGTTTCAGGGGCAAAGAGCCAAACCAATTCTTTAAAAGCCATCAGCCATCTGATTCTCACTTTCTGAAGTTGGTATAGATAAAAAATATAGAATGAAGAATAACAGAGTAGGAATGGACCTTGGAAGTCTTCTAGTCTAAGCTGGTCAAGCATTAGTTCCTGTACCATTCTGTCCAATCTCTACTTGAAAACCTACAGTGTCAGGTGCAAAGAATCAAGACCATTCATGTAGCACAGATTTATTCAAACCTATACCCAAGAATCTGGAAACTAAAGCTGTTAACTAAATTAGCCCCAGATAAGGATCAACAGAATTGAGGAGGGGTGGAACTAGGAGCATTTGTGGGAATGCATGGACTCTAAACTGATAATGCACTTCATTCCCCAACTCCGCCTGATCTACACTAGAGATGGAGCACCCACAGCTTCAGAAGGCAAGCTGTTCCACTGATTAATTGTCCTGACTGCCAGGAAATTTCTCCTAAATTCTAGATTGGGTCTAGTTTTGGAGAGATTCTCTTTGGACAATCTATCTACCCCTCTTCTCTGTGACATCCTACAAATATGGAAAGACTGCTAGCATGACTATTTCTTCACTACATTAGACTAGATATATCTAGCTCCCACAATCATTTATCGTATGCTTTAGCCTCCTTGTTGCTCTTCTCCACAATTTTTCTAGACTTTAATGTTAAATCTTTTGGATTGATGGTGACCAGAACCAGATGCAATTTTTCAAATGAGGTCTTGAAATCTTGACTAGGCACATGTAATGTACTAAACCCATCTGGTTTATGACCCAAATCCTCAAAGTGTATTTATGTATATTTCATAGAGTGGGTTCTTAACAAATTTAAGAGCAGTTAAGCCCTCTATAGCTACAATTGGTTCATTTTGTTGTGTCAGTGTTTGGAAATGTATACTCAGGGCTTATGTTTTTACAGAATGCATCAATAAGAAGGAGAATTATTTGAGTCCACCTTAACTCCTATGGCTTCATGGACATGTCCATGTTCCAAGAAAATGGTTTTGCATGGCTTTCTCCTGGGATGCTTTCTCCCCCCCTTTTTTTCCTTTGCAACCTACACACCTGTGACACCCTGGTCTTCCATTCATATATTAATCATATTCAGTTTTGTTTAGCTTTGAAGGCTATCCATGGTCAGCTTAGGGATGCTGCTTGTTGGACTGTATAGTATATCATGAGGGTTAGACAGTATTGCTGGTGGATTGGTGTCTTACCAACTGTTTTGACTTGGTATATTTATCAATCTAAAAAAGTGAGGGGAAAACTTTCTTAGAATACCACAAAGATGAAATCTGTTTGATGTTTTCATAAAAGTTCTCCAGAGTCTTTTATCAAACTCTGTTACTACAATGGGAGTTAAATTCATGAAAGCATTGCTTTTTCATGTTTGACCTGTACATTGCAAAGCGTAGATTCTTCAAGGGAAGTGAAGGAGAGAAGTTTCATTTGCTCCAGAGACCCTATCCTTCCTTAGCCATAAACCTCACAGCCCATCCTCGATTTTTTTTTTTTTTTGTTCTGAAATATTCTGCAGATGAAAGGTAGGGTAGGTTCAGAAAGATCATTAAAAGTTCATCTGTGCAGTACTACCCCCTGCTTTTCTTTGTTTGTTACTTTTTCATGCAATTCTACACATAATTGTGTTCACATAAATTCCATTGACATGAATAGATTTTTATCACAGACATTCAGAATTCTGGTAGCCATAGTGCTTAATTGCACTTTAACTCAACCTTGTTTCCTTTGAACTCAGCTCCTCATGCTTAGCTCCTGGTGATGTACTGATTTTCAATCTCCTTTCCCACAGAATAATTAAGCTCCAGGTACTAATGAAATATAGCAGATACTGACTGATGGGAGCCAACAGTGCTGTAATGTATTCTGGCATCCATCTCTGGTCTGTTTCAATTTATGTCCTGCTGATAAGTAAGTGGTGTCCAGATTCCTGACTTACTATTTCTATGCCATTTCCCATGATACAAATTATAATTAGGATCTATCCCTTTTTGACCTTTTGTCACCTTTACATGTGAACTTTGGAGAGGTAGCCACTTATTTGTTTCTTAAAGTTTCTCTGTTATAATTTTATCACCATTACAAGTGACAACAGGAATCCAGGAAAGGTCAGTTGTTGGAGTTATTTGTTTTTGTTTTCTCAATGGAGAGAGCACTTAATCTGAATTAAACTACTGGGTGGCCACATTCCCATAGCAATAAAACTTCTGTCATTTGAAACATTCTGAGACATCCCCAGACATAATTGGACTTGCTAATATAATATTTTCATAGGAAGAACAATTACAGGTCATCCTTGACTTACAATAACTGATTTAGTGACCGTTCAAACTCACAATGGCAGTGGAAAAAAGTGACCTATGACCGTTTTTCACAATATGAACCATTGCAGCATCTCTGTGATCACATGATCAAAATTTGGATGTTTGGTGATTGGCATGATTTATTTATGATAGTTGCAGTGTGCCGGGATCATGAGATTGCCTTTTGCAATCTTTCTAACAAGCAAAGTCAATGGGAAAGCCAAATTCACGTAACAACCATGTTACCAATTTAACAGCGGCAATTATTTACTTAATACTTATGGCAAGAAAGGTCATAAAATGGGGCAAAACTTCAATATCAACTGCCTTGCTTCGTTATCGAAATTTTGGGCTCAAGTGGGGATGAAAGTCAAGGACTATCTATAAAGATAGATAGCAAATGCTAAAAACTATCCCCAGTCATGGTTAATTTAAACAAGCTCTTGTGGTAAGTCTATAAGTAAATGCCAACATGTTACTCTATGTATTAAAGCAGGGGTATGTATGTATTAAATTTGTGAACTTCAACTCCCATAATTCCTCCTCCAGTCATGTTAGTTTAGGAATACTGGGAGTTGAGGTCCACAAATCTTCAACTTGCAAAGTTTGAAGACCCTTGTATTAAAGTCTTGTATCAACCTAACAGTCTTTACTTAATATTAAAATATGTAAATGTATACAATTTCATTCATTAGATTAATATCCCACTTTTCCTCCAGGAATGGAATTTGTGTATGTACCACTCCTTTTTCCAGGTTTCCTCTTCAACTAATGGTCAGATGATGGGTTGAGAAAAAGTGAATGGCCTAAAATTACTTAGTGAGATTCCATATAGAAGATGGACATGAACGTAGATCTGTCCAGTTGTTGAGAAATTTACTCAAGTGCAAAAGAAAATTATTGCACAGTGGTTAGTTCATGTAAAGTGTATTATAAAGTGAATAGGATTGAGTTACAGAGTATTTTCCATGAATATGGAGTCAAAGGATTTTAGGTGTAGGTGATTGAAGTCAATCGTGCATGAGAATAAATGGAATGCTTAACAAATTATGCAACACTTAATAGGAGAAAGACTTCAGATCCTTCATTGTACAGCTCCAGATCTTTGGCTCAAATCCACAAGGCCTGAAATGCTCCGATTAGAAGAAAATTGCTTGACGCAGCACTGCAGAAGTAGCTTGCCTAAAGGAACAAGGAAGCGCTATTCAAACAAGGAAGTAAAATTTTTGAAAATTTGCTGAATAGAATAGAATAGAATAGAATAGAATAGAATAGAATAGAATAGAATAGAATAGAATAGAATAGAATAGAATACTTTATTGGTCAAGTGTGATTGGACACACAAGGAATTTGTCTTGGTGTAAATACTCTCAGTATACATAAAAGAAAAGATACATTTGTCAGGAGTTGAGAATCATAAAGTACGACACTTAATGATAGTCATAGGGTACAATAAGCAATCAATCATACTAGGAAACAGTCAATATAAATCATAAGGATTCAAACGACAAAGTTAGTCATACAATCACAAGTGGGGGGGATGGGTGATAAGGAGTGATGAGAAGATTAACAGTAATAGTAGTGCAGACTTTGTAAATAGTTGAACAGTGTTGAGGGAATTATTTGTTTAGCAGAGTGATGGCTTTCGGGGAAAAAAAACTGTTCTTGTGTCTAGTTGTTCTGGTGTGCAATGCTCTATTGTGTCATTTTGAGGGTATGAGTTGAAACAGTTTATGTCTGGGATGTGAGGGGGTCTGTAAATATTTTCACAGCCCTCTTTTTGAAGAATTTCTGAAGAATGTTGAACAAACAATATCCAATGCTAAGTACAAAAACCAAACCCAAATTTATAAGGATAGCTAGGGGCTGATGCTGAGGTTGCTAAGAGTGGATACAATGTAAAGGATGTAAACCGGAATACTATATAAACTTCTGGTCTGCCTCTGGTCAGAACTTTTTTCCTCTGTGCAGAATTCTGATAAAGTTTGCTTCAAAGCTGATTGTGATCTTCATTCATTAAAAGAATAGAGAACTTTCTTCTCCTTCACAGGGACTAAGTCAAGAATTTGTGGTGTCTTTTTGGTTGTCCAAAAGGTGCTTTTTCAGGAGGCAACTGGACTTTTTTTGTTTTTTCTTTTGAAGACCTTTTTTTTTTCTCATCCAAGATGCTTCTTCAGCTCTGACAGGACAGCAAGGAATGGAATGATTTATATTCCTTGCAGACAGCTGGTCATTTGCATCCTTTTAGAGGGTCGTTGAAGCATTTGGAGGTTTATCTAGATTATCTGGATTTATCTGAAATATCTGGAATTTTTCTCCGGAAATCCTTTCCTACTCCCACACCATTCAAAGGGTCTTCATCCCAAATTGTATATTTATGAGTCTCTACAGAAACATTGCAGACTACAGGAACCATTTGCACTACTCAGGTGACCCTGAGGACACAGATAAACCTCCCGGTGCTTCAAGGACCCTCTAAAAGGATGCAAATTACCAGCTGTATGCAAAGAATATAATCTTTCCATTCCCCACTGTCCTGTCATGTCTCCTAAAAAAGCACCTTTGGGACAATCATGACCTGGATGACTGAGTATCTCTACTGACTATTCCTTTTGGTTGTTTAATGTATTAATGGGTAAATGTATAAGGAATGCTTAAGACAGATTAATGTCTAGGGACATGACTGTACATGCACTACTATATACTAATTATGCTGTGCTTTTGGCTGAGAATATAAATGATTTGCCACAAATTTTAAACAGGCTGCATGAAAAGTATGAATCTGAACATTAATGTAACAAGGCCAAGGTAATTGTGCTTGACAGGGAAAAGTAGAACAAACCAGTGCACATTATACAGCAGAACAATAAAATAGGTAGTTGAATTTATACACTTTGGGTAAAAAATTAATAAAGATGGGGGAATATATATATATATATGTATATTGTTCTAAATTGAGTCAATGAGTCCTTATGAAAGAGAAATACCGTAAGAAAGACCAAGAAAGTTATTGTTGGATGTAGTTGATGAGAAAGAGAAATTTAAGCTTAAAAAACCGTGGGCATTGCACGAAGTGATGTGCAGACATGCTGAAAATAAGAATGGTTTGTAGAGATAGAAAAGTACAAAAGAAATATGATTCATGGATATAAATTAGTTTCAACAATTTCTCTTCTATAGTTTTTCACCTTATCCAATGCTTGTAATTTCTTTGGCTTATTATTTATTTTGTCTTTATTGTACTCAAACACACACACACACACACAGAAAGAGACAGAGATAATAGCATGATGCATATGTGTAACAGAAATAATGAGTGATATTTTATTTTGGAAGAGGCCAAAATGAAATTCTGTATTCCAGCTATTTAGACAGATGATACCTTATGGGTGACAGGTCAGTCTTCATAAACCTACCTGCCTATCTATCACCACCATATATGCAGGATATATAGATCAACTATTGTACAGGAGGGAAAATTAATAGAATCTGCCACCAACTCAAAAGACAAGTCCAGCATGTAGCATGACCTGGCTATCAAAAAAGAATCTACAAATTTAAACCATTTTAATGTCTTTTGCAGATATAAAGTTTATATTCCCCTGAATACTGAAACATACTTCAGTCTACAATATTTACATGCTTAGAAAGAACAGAAACATAAATTACCTGTCTCAAGGGCAAGGAAATCGAGATGGGTCATATATTTTCTGCAGCAAGATTTTGTTTTGTTTTGGTCTCCTTCTGTAATGACCAGAATGATTTATATTTCTTTCAATCTGTCAAATCAACAGATAGCAGAAATAATTTGGAATTCTAAATACTTGAGAAGAGACATGACCATGTGCTATAGTTTCTTGTTCCCATTTTCCTCTTAATTTCTTTCTGAATCTCTAATTCATGCTGGGCTTAATGTTTATTACAAATATACCAGTGTTTTCAACAGCAGAAATATTAATACAGCTACTTGTTATTTATTGCTGATTATAATTATTGTTAAGTCACCTATGGCTTTATAACCACATTCCTAAGGAACTAAAATGTAACCCTCTTAGCTTTATGAATGAAGTCTGCACCAAAGATTCATGTGTGCCTTTTAATTGAATTAAATTAGCATAATTTTATATTGAGGGCTTGTATTCCCATCCATGTTTAGGTTTTGATTGCCCCAGTACTGTAATAAACAAAATATGTGCTGGTTTTTGATACTAATGAACTCTAGAAATAATTTCTTCCCCTTATGTATTTAATTAATGTGAATGTATTATGAAATGTTGCCATTACTGTTCTCTTAAAAGACACGTACACAAAAAATGCCCTGACATACAGAAAA
>BHEV01062083.1:0-16210 GCA_004319985.1 Emydocephalus ijimae
TGAAGAAGGATCAGGGATGGGTGTGGCCTCGCCACAGAGGAACAACCCAACAGAGGCAAGCCCACAAGGGCCAGAGGACAAGGACGAGAACATTAGCAGCACCGAGTCTTCCAACGAGGAACCACTGACACCCGACTTGCCCAAAAACACCCCGCCAAAACAGACTTACGGACAAGAACCGGTGGGACAGCGTAAATCCAATTGACAGTCAAAGCAACCTTCCTACCTCAGAGATTACGTCACTGCACCCCCCAAACAGAACCTGGGGGGAAGGGGTGTTATGAACTAATAAAACACTTAAATAAAGTTTATCAAAAGCTTTAGAAAATAGCAGGGTTCTAGCCCTGCACTTCTGATTGGCNGGTTAAGTGGGTTAACACTCCGCATTTCTCATTGGTTACTAGATCAGCAGCTTGCCTATAAAAGGGCTGCTTTTGCTCTTGGGTTTTGCTCTGTTCAGAATGTATAATAAAGAGTTGAAGTTCACTGTTCACCGTCTCGTCTCCGTTCCTTGCGCCCATGCGCAGAACTTAACAAGGAAGGTTTCAAATACATGTTTGGATGGTTTGAGCAACATCTCCTTTAGCCTTTCTTTCCTATCAACTTCCTGGAGTGCCTCTGAGACTTTTAATTTGTACCCAACTTGTATTCCCAGCTGCCAGGTTTCTGCAGTGCTGAGTTTAGGCACATGGGGATAAAAACACTTTGAAAAGCCTTTGGAAATTTTCATTGATGGTTTAATATTTATTAAATTATGTTTTTAGCAAATTAATATTTATAATGAATATATTATTTTATAAATGCTAAAATACATGTTGGCTGGGGAATTCTGGGAGTTGAAGTCCATAAGTTTTAAAATTGCCAGGGTTGGACACCTCTGCTCTAAATGACAGCATGTGCTCCACAATAGGACTATAGGCCTTCTTGGTATGAAGTTATACTTGATCAACAAAAACAACATCCAAACAGCAGACTTTGCTAACAAGCAGAGGTCAAGAAACAGGCACTGTTCTCTCTCAGTGGAGGTCTCAAATATCTGTCTATGGTTTAATTACCAGCTGTCAGTTATTTCTTGGAGTGTCTTTCTTTCTTTCTTTCTTTCTTTCTTTCTTTCTTTCTTTCTTTCTTTCTTTCTTTCTTTCTTTCTTTCTTTCTTTCTTTCTCTTTCTCTCTCTTTTCTTTCTTTCTGTTCTCTTTTTTCCTCCCTCCTCCTCCTTCTTTTCTTCCTTCTTTCTTTCTCCTTCCCTTCCCTTCCTTTTTTTCTTTCTAGAATTAGTTAGCAAGCCTTGATTCCCTTCATTGAGAGAAGGTGTTTTATGTCATAGAGGTAATGGACAGCAGATCCATTAGCTAGAAGAAGGTTCTACACATAGGCAGAAAACACTTGCAACTATTAGAACTGACAGAGGAGATGTCAGAGAAAAGATGAAGCAAAGCAAAACAAAGCATGGCCACTTTGCTTTGCTTTTTTAAAGTGTGTGTGTGTGTGTGTGTGTGTGTGTAAAACACAGTGTAACTTTGCAATGCAGTTTTGAAGCTTTGCACAGGCCTATTAGGGAGTAAGCTTTAAGTGAACTCAATATGACCAATCTTCAAGAAAGCAGCTTCAGTACTGGTAGCATATTTTATTCTTTTTGTTAGAATAACTGTTCATGGCTGAGGAACCATTCTCCAGAAGGTGACATACAAGATTTATACATAACTCCCCTTCTGATGTCTGGTGCTCTCATTTCTTTAATTATTTTTCCTATTTTCAGAGCAGCTATAATGACACAGACATATCAATGCTACAGCAAGGGAATTATCACAAGCGTTCTGTTCTTCAAAGCCACCCAGAGCGACATGATTAAAAACATTGATAAAATATTCACATATCCCTCAATGTAAGGTAGGGACCATTTCCTAACTAGGTGGGGTATGCCTTTTAAACTTTTACTTCTGAAATTCAGGCTATGTCTTAAGCTTTTGTCAACATTGCTTCATGTTATTTCAATGGTTAGATTCCTGCTTTCTGTTCAATAATGTATTTATTTCTTTTGCATAAAAGTATTTTTGCAGCTAATCTGATGGTATGAACAGGTATGGAAGCTACAAGTGAATTCCTGGAGGAAAGAAAACAATAAGAGTGTGATCTGGGGCAGGGAACCTCTTTGAGCACAAACAAAATTTTGATTCCCAAACGTCTCCTGACAGCAGGAGGTCTGGGAAATTTTGGAAGTTTTGCAATTCCCAACATACAGTATCTGAAAAACTAACCCTAACCCTATCCTTAACCCTAACTGTTCCAAACTAAGCAAACTCGTTAGCTTGCAATTCTAATAGTTTTCCTTCCATGACAGGCTCATAAACCTGCACTTCTGATTGGCCTGCTGATAGCGGATCGTGATTGGTCGTTGTTGGCTGATCTGATTGGCTGTTAGCGGGTTGCTGCTGATTGGACGCTCCCAGCGCAGCAAACTCAAATCATTGGGTGTTGTGACATCAGCCAGCTCTATAAAAGGAGCTGCTGCTGCCCTCGTATTTTGCTCTGTTCTGAAGTCACTAATAAAGAGTTGGAGTCACTATTCGATGCCTCATCTCCGTTCTTTGCGCCCACTCTCCCAGATCTAACACTGGCGACGAGGATGGGATGTGGAGATGATAGAGCTGACTGAACACTCATTGAATGCTAACAGAGCACGTGGCTGAGGGCGCACCAATAGCGGCAGAATGACCAGCGGTGCCATACCACCTGCTCCATTTGATCTGGCTAATGAAGACTGGGACTCATATATGGACAGGTTTCAGATGTTCCTGGAAACCAACAACCCGAAGGATAGCAAGAAACGAGCTGTATTCCTGACCCATTGCAGGCCTGCCATTTTTAAGGTGGCAAAGGCACTCGCAAAACCAGCTGAAGTCAAGACAATGGACTGGGACAACCTCACCCCAATTCTCCGGGCCCATTATGCCCCAGCAGTGCCAACACTCATCAGGAGACACGAGTTTTACCAGAAGGACCAGCAGGAAAGCGAGAGTGTTGGAGATTTCATCGCGGACCTCAGAAACCTGGGGGGACTCTGTGGCTCTGCAAATCTTGAAGAAGCCATGAGAGATCGAATTGTTCTGGGTCTAAGAGACCCCACAACCCAGAGCAAGATTATGGCGAAGGGGGACATCGGCCTCGCAGATGTCATCGCCGATGCTACTGCAGCAGAAGCAGCCAGGAAGTCGGCAGCTCGAATGTGCCAAGCAAACGGACTGCACCGCCAATTCACCAGTGACACTATGCCCCTTTCCAAGAGGCACACAACGACCACCCACCATGAAGACCTCAAATCTTCATCAGAAAGCAAGGAAGAGGAGGTCAACAGACTCAGGTTAGAACGCGATCAGTGAGATCAACGGAATCGTAAGCCCTCATATCAGTGTGCTGGATGTGGGGGAAACCACCTTGTGATGCCTCACCATTTGGAGTAGGTGCCATCCTGAGCCACATCCTGCCAAATGGTACTGAGGCGCCCATTGCATTTTTTTCAAGAACTTTTTCTAAAACTGAGAGAAACTATAGCCAACTAGATAAAGAGGCTCTTGCTATTGTGTCTGTGATCAAACGATTCCATGAGTATGTATATGGAAGATCCTTTTCGATAATCACCAATCACAAACCATTACTTGGCATCTTGGTGGGGGATAAACCAGCTCCCCACATCTTATCACCAAAAATGACATGCTAGTCAGAGTTTCTAGCCGCATACAATTACCAACTGCGACACCGATCGGGGAAAGCCATTCCACACGCTGACGCCCTGAGCCGCTCTCTGCTACCAGAAGTCCTGGACAACCCAGCTCCAACCCTAGCTACACTACAAATCAAGACACTTCCTTCATCACCACTGACTGCACAAGACATCGCGTCCGAAACAAGGAAGGACCCTTGTTTGGCACGAGTCCTCAGCTGGGTGGAAAGAGGTTGGCCTGACAACGAACTCAATGACACCTTCAAGCCTTTCAAACACAGGCAGACAGAACTTTTCTCCCAAAAAGGATGTGTTTTATGGGGAGACAGAGTCATCATCCTAGGAAGACTGCAGCATAAGGTCCTAAAACTATTGCATGATGGACATCCAGGCATCGTGCAAATGAAGGCACTAGCAAGGAGCTACACTTGGTGGCCAGGTATAGATAAGCAAATAGAAACCTGGGTTGCCACCTGCAACAAGTGCCAGGAAACACGCTCAGCTCCATCAAAAGCACCACCAACCAAATGGGAAGCACCCTGAGGTCCCTGGTCCCATATCCACATTGATTTTGCGGGACCCACCAAGGGGCATACATTTCTCATAACAGTGGATGCCTATTCCAACTGGCTTGAGGTCCACAAAATGAAGAGCACCACCACAGAGGCAGTTGTTGAAAAACTAAACAGACTATTTGCTACACACGGCTTGCCAGATGTCTTGGTTTCAGACAATGGCCCACAATTCACCGCCTTGGCATTTGAACAGTACCTAGCAGACCAGGAGATACGCCACACTTTAACATCACCAGTTCACCCTGCGGCCAACGGTAGGGCTGAATGAATGGTCCAGTTCATAAAGAAAACCTTACACAAGATGGAACAAGGGAACATCCATGACAAGGTGACCAGGATGCTTCTCCTCCAACATATTACTCCAAACAGCACCACAAACAAAACCGCAGCCGAACTCCTGATGGGCAGGAAACTTCGATCACATCTTGACTGACTACACCTTGCCTACATGCCAGAAAAGCCCCTGGGGTCCAGCAGCAAGTATCGCACGTTCAAGGTAGGCGACCCGGTTTTTGCAAAAAACTTTATCGGTGACTCATTGTGGGTCCCCGGTACCATAACTCAACTTACGGGTCCCCGTTCCTACTGTTTACAAACTGCTGATGGGAGACTGTGGAAGCACCACATTGACCAGCTATGCTCCAGGCTGGCACCTACCCCCTTCACAAGCCCTGAACTCCAAACCAGGGGGGGGGAAGGGAAATCGAGGGGGCCAAAAATGAATTAGTACCCAACCCAGTACTCGAAACCCAGCAATCAGCGTGACCAAACCTGGAATATTCACCTTCCGAAGAAGAGCCAGGGCAGATGGTCATCTCTCCATGAAGCAGCACGGCGGCATCAGCAAACCCAGAGAATCCAGATGACAGCCTTGACGGGAGTAGAGATGACAACCCCGAGTCACCCAATGGAGAAGTCAGATCATCATTACCGCTGAGTTCAACAAACAGCCCACCAGAACCAGAGTCCGGGCAAAGACTGGTGGAGCAACATAGATCAGGTAGACAGGTGAGACGACCTGCCTACCTGCGAGAATACATCACCCCACCCTTGAGACGGAACCTAGGGGGGAGGGGTGTTCCGAACTAAGCAAACTCGTTAAATTACAATTCTAATATTTTTCCTTCC
Source organism: Emydocephalus ijimae (assembly GCA_004319985.1). Classification (NCBI taxonomy): domain Eukaryota; kingdom Metazoa; phylum Chordata; class Lepidosauria; order Squamata; family Elapidae; genus Emydocephalus; species Emydocephalus ijimae. The sequence goes on from BHEV01062083.1 coordinate 5,423, forward strand.
ACGACAGGCTCGTAAACCTGCACTTCTGATTGGCCCGCTGATAGTGGATCGTGATTGGTCATTGTTGGCTGATCTGATTGGCTGTTAGCGGGTCACCACTGATTGGACGCTCCCAGTGCGGCAAACTCAAATCATTGGGTGTTGTGACAGTAGCCAGCTCTATAGAAGGAGCTGCTGCTGCCTTAGTATTTTGCTCTGTTCTGAAGTCACTAATAAAGAGTTGGAGTCACTATTCGATGCCTCATCTCTGTTCTTTGCACCCACTCTCCCAGATCTAACCCTAGCCCTAGCCCTAGCCCTAGCCCTAGCCCTAGCCCTAGCCCTAGCCCTAGCCCTAGCCCTAGCCCTAGCCCTAGCCCTAGCCCTAGTCCTAGCCAGAGGTGGGATCTGACAGGGTTAACTACTGGTTCAGTGATTTATGAGGTTCAGTGATTTATAATGTGCTTCCCTGCACGCTGTGCGCATGCCTGTAAATCGTCATCAGCTTGGTGCCTGGACAGTTGAGCAGCGCTGTGTGCAGAGAAGCAGCCTTTGAAAAAGCACTTTTTTCCTGTTTTTTTAAATGCAGCTGTGCCTCGCACGGCAGCTGAAGTTGAAAAATCAGGAAATAAAGGTCAGGTAAGAGCCCAGGTGGGCGGGTGGGCAAAAACATCAGCAGACATAGAACCAGTTCTATGTCTGCTACTCTTCAGAGCTACCGGTTCTACAGAGGTGGACAGAATGGTAGAAATTCACCCCAACCCTAACCCTAGCCCTAACCCTAGCCCTAACTGATAGAGTCTAACTGGAGAAGATTATATAAGATATCCATTTATCCACTGAAGGTCAATCTTTCCCTCTAGAACACACGTGTCAAACTTGTGGTATTACATTGCCATGACATGATGTATTGTGAGGTTTTTCCCTTCGCAGAGCTGGGAAGGGCATGTGATGCATCCGGCCGCCAGTTTGACACCCCTGCTCTAGAAACACTGAATTCTTCAACATGTGGGGAGACTAACTGGGCAAAATTCCCTCCCTATATGAGGTGCTCTCCACATACATGTTACTTGAATGCAGAGGTCTTGCCCTATCATAGCAAAATAAGCCAAAAAATGCAAGGAATCACTTTTTCTTCCATTGCAATGAGGGCATTGCAGCCTACTTAACTCTTGTCTCATGCATTTTAAAAGCATATATGTAGCTCCAGTTCATAGAATTGAAAAGAAAGACCTGAAAGAGCCACCAAAGTTCAAATGAAATCATGGAGGCCTTCAATAGGGAACAGTTTATAAGACAGCCCTATTAATCCCTGGTGGAAAAAGTATTGTGAGAATACTCTCTAGCTGTCTGAGGCAGCTCTTAGAGATAGAAGTGCTCCTGCACTATAAGAACCCGCCCTCCAGTTCTTGTACCTAAAAGAAGGTAACCAAAATGAAAGACAGTATGGTTTTTACTCATTTTTAAAAAATGTTTAAGAAATATATATATAGCATAGATAGATAGATAGATAGATAGATAGATAGATAGATAGATAGATAGATAGATAGATAGATAGAATATATGATTATTTATATATATGCAATTATAAACAATTCTTAATTAAAAAATGTGTGTGTATTTGGAATGGATCCCACTTGATACATGCATCCACGAAAGGGACCAAAAACAAATGGAGCAATGACATCAGCAAAAATTGCAGACCCAATTGGCAAAAGAAAGCCCAGAACCATATTGGTTGGAAACATGAGGAAGAGGCCTTCATCCTGCAGTGGTTAGACATTGACTAAAATGATGATGATATATATATTAATGTCTGTCTGTCTATCAACAGCATCTCTGTATATACCTACACACGAAACAAACACAATAATTTTGTAATGTTTGGGCTATATTTGAGCCTGAATGTGCAGGGGTTCCCCCAGGCCTGAAAAATATTTCAGGCTCAAAATGTTGAGAAGAGCCAATGAGAAGAAGCTGAGGTATTTGCTGTGACTTGCTGAATGTGCTGAGTTTCCATTGTCTTTAAAGTTTTTTTTTTCTTCCCCCTCCCATTCTCTTCTGAAAGCATCTTTATAAACATAGAGAGGAAAGTAGCAGCTGAAAGTGTTGTGTGGCAGGTGGGCACAGCTGTGCAAGTGTCACTGCTGAGACATTTGAGGAGGATGACACAAGCCCAAACCTGTTGCTTAAAGTGAAGCCATTTGGGAGGAACAAGGCAGGAGACTTGAGGTGAGGAGAATCAACTTCTCCATTCCTTTGTTTACCTACATGTGTGACTGGGGGACCTTTTATGAAAAGTAGCAGGGTTTTGAGGCACCACCCTAAAATGTTTTGTACAGACTTAGTAGTGTAATTAGAAATATCTGTCTTATAATTCCTGCTCTTCTCTTGCTGGGCTCATTCATTAAATAATAAAGAAAAACATGTGCACAAGGCCATTTCCTCACATGGAGCAATTATCTTCTGTTTTTTAGCAGAGAGTTGGATCTGGGCTCCTTTCCTGTAAAAGAATCCTCCTAAAAGAATCTTTTATGAAATTTAATGTGTTCCAAAAATACGTGAACCTTTTAGCATACATTCCAAATATTATAATATTACAAGTTAACTCCCTCAGTTTTTTTTTAGAATGTATTTCATACGCCTTTCACAAGTAGTGCAAAATTATCACACTGAGTCATTTTATGAGACATCAATTCATCATCTATTAGTTTCTCCTTTGCGTCTTTTGAGACTTAAGAATTTTTTTTTCTTTTAAAGAATGGAACAGGGCAGATACAGGTTCTCATTATGCAACACCAGACCTATAAATCTTGTTGAATATATAAAACAATTAAGTTAGCCTCCTGAGCCCAGAACCTACTTCAATTATAAACAAGAATCTGAGTCTGTAAAGACTGCACTCTTTAATCCTAGGCACTTGTAATTGTAGGACTGTTACTTGTTTATTACCGTCTTGGACCTGAATATGCCGTGCACATCATATGTTATGATAAATCTGGTTGAATTAACAGGCAATATGTATATATACAGGGAGCCAAAGTGCAACAATTACCAGGAAAAAAGTATTTTAATGTTTGGGGAGGAGGAAATGGAAGGATTTACAGCACAGGGCATATTTGTCTTCTAAATGGGTTGCATTGTGGCTTGCATCAGTCATAATTACTAAGATGTTTAGTGTTATGTTTGAAGCATGGGCGAGAAAGAATGGAGACGAGCCGGTGAAACGGTGAACTTCAACTCTTTATTTACATGGTGACAGCTTGAACTGGACGGCTGCGATAGCCTTTCTTATATAGGCAACCCAATAACTATTTTAACCAATAACAACCCAGGAGCGCTTGCTCCGTTAACCAATACGAATGCTCCGTTAATGGCCAATCAGATTCCCCTGAACAGGCCAATCCGATCCTGCCATTAACAGCCAATCAGAATTGCAGGGCCAGAACCCTGCACTTAACTCCAAGCTCAAGATAACTTTATTTAACCTTTATGCATTCACAACATTTAGTTTTAACCATGCCTAAATAAATATTCCTTTTATATTTATTAAAATAAATAAATAAATATTCTGCTTAACTTTCCACTTGTGAGACACATAAAAACGCAAATATCTGATGAGAACAGAAGACAAAGCTTTTTGTATTTTTGACTCTCTAATCTATTTCCTGCTGCTTTACACATTATACCTTTACACATGCCTTTAAGAACACTTTTATTTTATTATTATTCAATTTATTTATTACACTTATATTCTGCCCATCTCATGTTCGAAGTAACTCTGAGAAGCTTACAATGTAGTTAAAAACAGAAATATGGTATAGGTGCACATGTCTTCTCACAACAAACCCATCCTTTGATTTATTTTTCTTAGTTTTAATTGGATCCAACTCCTGTATTACTTTTGGTCAAAAATTAGAAATAAACCAATGTTTGCAATAAGCTGTGACATTTCTTTCAACAGTAAGGTCCTCTGCTTCATATTATAAGCATGTGTGTATGTGTACATACATATGTGCAAAAGAGTTATAGATGACAGCTGTCTCCTTTCTTGCCCTATAATGGTTTCAAAGACCTGATGGCTGGAACTGGAAATAGATTGGAATTTGTTAAGAGCAAAGACCTTGCTTTTCTTGTATGCCATTTAAAAAGTGAGATAGAATGTGTGTGTCTCTGTGTGTGTAAACCAGAGGTCTCCAAACTTGGCATCTTGAAGACTTGTGGACTTCATCTCCCAGAATTCTCCAGCCAGAATAGTTGGCTGGAGACTTCTGGAAATTAAAGTCCAAAAATCTTAAAGATGTCAAGTTTGGGGACCCCTGGGATAAACAGTTGTGAAAAATAACTGTCCTTATTTTTCCAATAAATCATTGCAATAACTTTCTTGCAACTGTTTATTGGAAGCATGGACTGCATATTGTGTAGACACTGGCCTGCGAGAAATACAGCATTCTTTTTATTTTGGTCTGCAAATATATGCAATAATCCTATTGGCACAAAGCAGAACTTACACCATACAGGATAGCTATGCTGTCACCTGCATGAAAATTATGTCTGAAAGGGTTAGGTGTGTGCAAAAAAAAGCCTTGTGAGACATGGAGAACATAGAATTGTCTGACATTTTGTAGTGAGAAAATCCTGTGAGATACAACACTGTTTGATGATAATTGATAAAAGCTTCATACTTCTGCCAAATTTAATCTAAAGGATGACCTTTTGCAGAGTTCACCTTATTAATTGTATCCCTAGTGTTGCTTGGGCCTTCTGCATCTCTGAAGAGAGTGGGCATTGAAACTGGTGAAGAGTGAACTTCACAACTGAGAGTAAGCCTGCAAAGTGATGTTGCCATGGTTTGTAACTGTTTTCCATAAATGTTTCAGGAAGGTCATGGCCTGGTTGATTAATTTCACAAGTTCACATTCATCTCGTACTCCATAGACAGCTTATAGCAGATGTTGTCCAAAGCCATTTCCTGCTGACTTCTATCTGTTCTTTCTCTGTGTGTTTTTTTTAAGCACCCAAGGTGCAGGAATGATTGCGTTCTGGTTATAGAAAAGCCTGCTTTGTAGCATTCAGCAGTTAAAAGCATGGTGTGCACTTCAGTGATAGTACAATATGTGTTGTGTTTGAAAATGCCTATCCCATGCTGGCTATTTCTTTGTCAGCATAGTTGGAGCAGTTTGAATAGTGATTTCTTACTGAAATGCTTGAATTGTGTCCTTGGCAAAAATAATAATAATAATAATTCACCGGTACTTGGGACAGCCCCCCTCAGATCCTACTAAGTTGCTTCATTGTGACAGCAGGAGTGATTTCAAAGAAAGGATGAGCAAAGGACACTGGGAATGGATGCCAAGATTATATGCCCTCATCAGGGTAACCCAAAAACAGCAAAGGTCACCCCGGCTACATAGGTAAGAAAAGCAGGCACCTGTAACAGGCAGCAGCAATGGGGACAATTGTGAAGGAGTAAGGGTAGAGCTACTGCCTGCTCATTTAAAAAAACACTCCCATCCATCCATTCCCTGAGAACTGCATTCACAGGCATTCAAGCCCAGGTCCCAGTTCCTTGCCTAATATAGCTACACCCAATGTTTGATGCTTGGCCTATACTATAACAAGTCATTTAAAATCAAAGCAATGTTTTGATTTTCGGCTTTAAGAAGGTTCCAAATATATAAATAATCGCTGGCAAAATCTTGAAAAGAAATACAATAGTTTTTTTTTTAAATCACCAAACAGGATGTCTAGAAGTAAATTTTCTCTTTCTCTCTCCCTCACCTCTCTCTGTGTTTAAATACAGCGTGCTAAATTCAATTTTGTTTCATTCAGAACTTGAACTGTATTTGCAGATTTATGGTTATAAACACAGGATGCATCCAAAAAGAGATATTAAGCAAACAAATCTCAGCCTATCAATAACATAAAAGGTGGGAATTTTTCTTACATTCCACTTTATTGTGGAAATAATTTATTTTAAAACTGATCTATCCAAACTAGCAGCGCAAACAAAACAAAAGTCTCAAAGGGGAAAGTTATATATCTATCTGATATCTTTTTATTCATTTATGTAAAACACATGTGCCAATTAAATTTTAAAATACCTAGGCACTTTTCAATAGTTTAACACGAATGAATGAATATCCTATATCCTGGAAAGCTCTACATTTTAAAAATCATTTGGAAATTTGAGAGCCCAATATGGGCCTTCAGGTAAAATGGTTGGAGAATTGGATATAGCTGATTAAAGATCACTGGGCAGCAGCTGTCCACTGTTTTATTTTCTACAAAAATATTTGGGAACTACAAATGGCCCACAGACATTGCTGGAAATACTAGTCATGACTCTGTAACATGCTAAATTCCTATAAAATTAGGTAGAGGAAGAACAAGGAACACCTTAGGTACATCACTGCATCCTATTGGCAAAACAATGGCTATTGGTACACAGTGGGTTTTTCCCACATACAGATACACAGCAGAAGTAGCTTGCAGTACTGCATTCTAACCACTGCGCCACCACAACTATCACAGAGTGGGAAGAGTGGTGTGTAACAGAAAAGATAAAAGCAAATAGCCTACAGATGAGGAAGAGGCGGTGACCTCTGCAGATTGGCAGCTACTACAAGCAGGGAAGAGAAGTTTCATTCAACTGCAGGAGACCCCAAGCGATGGTACATCCTGGTGGGAGTCTTACTTGGCATTTGAAGCTTTGTCTGGAGCTCAGCAGCAACTAGAAAAGGACCAACCACACTGAAATAGCACCTCATTCTAACTAGTGCAAGAATATTTAGAGAAAGCCAGTAGTTGTATGTTACTTTAAAGCAGGGCTGTCAAACTTGCAGCCTGCAGACCGGATTAATCACGTGCTGGCCACGCCCATGCCCGGTTTAGCGAAGGGGGCAGGAGTGGCTTCAAAATTTTTAGCAAAGGGTTCTCTGCCCGGTTGCTGGGTGGTGTGGCCTGGTCAGCCTTCTGCACCATGGTGGGGAGGGGATTTTTGCCCTCTCCAGGCTCTGGGGGCTGGGGGCTCTTTACATGAGCCTGCAGGAGGGCAAAAATGGCCCCCCAAGCTCCGGAGGCTCTCTGGAAGCCAGAAATGGACCCAAGCCAGAAATGGACCCATTTCTGGCTTTTCTGAACTTCCCTCCCCGAGCCTCCACATGTGCCCTGCACTTACCTGCATCCAAAACGGGTCACGTGGGAACTCCTTGGAGGGCCGGGGCTGAGTGGGTAGGGCCAGCCAGGAATGGGATTTGGGAGTTCTCAGAACTGCACAGAATCTTAGCTAGGGGCTCTCCCGAACCCCTGCGAACCCCCAGCTGCCCACTCCTGCGAAGTGGGGAAAAAGTCATGATATATTAGTGATGCCACAAGTTTGACACCCTGCATCCTTCAAAGGCTTGTGTTTGGACTGAGTAGTAAAAGAATAAGTATGAATGGAGTGAGTATTGAAGATTTGTTTTTGGGACAACATAAACACAAAGCCTTGAACAACGAAGGTGACCTGGAGCCATAGCTGATTTTGGAGGGACCCATGCATTATAATAAAATATTTAGTATAGATTTTGTGCCATGGGATGTCCTGTTCTTTGGAGACAAAGACCTCACAACAATGTCAAAGGTATCATTTTACATGTGGAGGGAAAGGCCTTAGTTAACCATTCCTATATTTTCCCTAAATACATTAATTCCTGATGTTCAGTCCCTGCTCCTTTTACTCTTTTCAGTTTGCATCCTAGAAGTACTCGAAAAATTGCTCCTTTCATCAGCTGTTACAGTAATCATAACCATAAGACCTATTTTTTTTTTACTACCATTCTGTGGGTGTAGCTTGGTGGACGTGGCAGGGGAAGGATACTGTAAAATCTCCAGTCAGAGGTGGGATTTGCCGGTTCTACGAATTACTCAAAATTTCTACTACCAGTTCTCCAGAACTGGTCAGAACCTGCTGAATAGCACCACTGCATAAAACCAACAAGCAGACTTACTTTTCCTTGTTTCACTTCAGATAAGATTAAGTTGTTACTTGCACATATCCCCAAATGTGCAAAATCTGACCACACTGCAAAAGGAATTATATACTTTGCTCAGAAGTACCCAAGAAAATAATGTTTGCAATGTTATCTTTAAAAAGTGATTAAGTCTAAACTTAGGGAAATTATGAGGTGTTGATATAGGTAAACATGACCATATCTATCCCCCTTCCCCATTTCTGATTGAATAGTTCAAATTACTCAATGGTTAAAACCCCTGGCTATCAACAAAGTACTCTGCCTTAGAGCAATGGCTGGAGAAAGAAATTCTAGTAATTTCTAGAAATCCCTGTATTTCCTGACTGATTAAGGTGTTTTAGGAGATGACATGTGGTTGGTTCCCTGCAGTGGTGAATGTATCTGGGAGGGAGGGGGAGTAGTTCTATTCAGCTTGAAAGAAATTGTTGTTCACTTCTTCCTTAAGAGGCTGTCACCAACCTAACAAATGTGTACAATTTTCTTTCAGTCTCTAACCCTTACTTTTTAAGGAAGGTTGTAGAGAAGGTGGTCACTCTGCATTCCTTTCAATCAGTATTCAGACCTTGTTGTCATTCTGAGGCAGCATTATTTTTTGATTATCTTTGGCATCCATCCTGCTCTTCATTGATCTCTTAGTGGCCCTCAGTAACATCAATGGTGTTATCGCAGCGAGACAACCGAAACAGCTTCGTCTTACAACAGGCTTGTAATCCTGCAATTCTCATTGGCCCGTGAATAGCGAGTTGTGATTGGTCAGGTTTGGCCAGTCTGATTGGCTGTTAACGGAAGCCCTTGATTGGACACATGTGAAAGCGATAGACTCAGTTCATTGGTTGTTTAACAGCAGCAAGCTCTATAAAAGAGCTACTGCTGCCCAGGTTTTGCGCTCCAGTCTTTCTTGTTAAATAAAGAGTTGAAGTCACAGTCCGATGTCTCGTCTCCATTCTTACGCCCATACCCAGAACTTAACAAATGGTGGTATTATTTTCTGCCATCTTGGGGAGCCAGAGATGGGAAATATAGTACTGCACTGGTTTTACTTCTTTCTCCAGTTGGTATTGGCAAGGGAAGAGGAAAATGTCGAGCTAGTAGCCCCTGCTTTGTGGACCAACTCAGGATTCTTCTCTCTCACTATTCTTCTCTCTATTCCTATTTAACATCCACACGAAATTTCAGGATTAAGACATCTGTGACACAGATAAGTTCTTTGATGATATGCAGCTGGATTAATCTGGTTATGTTGCCGAGTTCTTTCCCAGGGCCTGGAGCCTGTGGTGGTTTGGATGGGAGAAAAATAGGCTTTGATTCAATCCTGGAGCCTTACCTCATCAAGATTAAGTAGATGTGGGTTTTAAGGCTCTCCAAATCTGGAGATTTTCCATCTGTAACTCTGCCCGGGGTGCCCTTCTCCAAAGTTAGTGGACACCATGTGTGTCCTTCTTCTACTTGAAGAGCAAGTGGCAGATATGGCTAGGATAATTTTTTCCCAGGATTTGTGTGTGTGTGTATGCTAATTACACTCTTTCCTGGGCTGGGAAGCTTTGCTCAAGATGACTCATGCTTTGGATCCCAGGGATATCGCAAAACCCCTGGTTTGATCCGGGAGAAGTCCTTTTGCTGGCAGCGGAGAGGCAGCCTCCATAGCTGCTGAAGTTGGGACAGGTCCGGAAAGAAAGTGGCTGGAAGTGAAAGTGTGTCGGCTGGGTGAGAAACTTCTTTTTTGTTGTAAATTCACTGAGATTTGAAAGGGCACCCTGAATAGAGAAGAAACCTGTGAGATTTTTTTTTTTTTTGACAAAAACTGTATGAGCAGCATTTTTTAAAGTGATGTCAAATTGAGGCTTGGATTTTTTTTCTTTTTCTTACTTTTTTTTCTTGGAACTTTAGTGTGACTTTGTAGGTAACCGGACTGAATTTTCTCTTACAAACATTTTTATGCTCCTTTTGATTTTTTAATTTTCTTTTAGAATAGAGGCTCCCTTTGGCTATTTTTTCTTTTTATAAATTTTTTTTTTCTGGCTGGGGGGGGGAAGAGTATTAAGAAACTTTGTAACACTGCCAACCAGAGGCTTGAAAATATTTTATTTGAATTGGAGAGAATTGTAAGAAGACTCCTTCTCAAGTACATTTCAATGTGATAAGATAGAGGGAGAGCACAGCAAAATATTATTACAGGTGTTCTCCTGGACTCTTATCAATATTTTAACACTTGAGGCTTGGCTTTGAAGCTAGTGGAGGAGAGAGTCATAATAAGAGCCTTGGACAACTAAATAAAGTGCAGTGTGCTTTCTTATTTTTTTTTCTTTTACTTGTGATACTCCTACTCACCAGCCTCTTTGTAAATTTTAATTCTAGTAATATTCTTATTTTTGCTTTTTATTTCAAAGGGAGTCTCAGAGCTTTTTCTTTATTTTTCTTTTTTTCTCCTTATCTTTACTGGGATCCTTTTGCTTTTTTTATCCATGTTTTTGGACCACTCTGTTTTTTTTCTTTTTGATTATTGAGACTTCCCAACTGGATTAAGGTGTGAAGAACCTGAAGGAATTTCTTCTTTTTTTCTTTATTTTTGTTCTTTTTCTTCTTAATCAATATTATTATTTTTGGGTTTTTTTCTTTCTATTTTTCATTTTTTATGGTGGACTACTTCGTAATTGGATTAGGGTCTAGAAGAACCTGAAGATTTTTCNACTTTTGAAGCATTAAAATGAGCAGAAAACCAATATCATCTGGCGTTTCTACTTCTACCTCTGCCTCCCCACCAGCTGGAGGACAACGTTTAATTCAGACAATGTTG
>BHEV01062084.1:0-15705 GCA_004319985.1 Emydocephalus ijimae
CCATCCATCCATCCATCCATCCATCCATCTATCTATCTATCTATCTATCTATCTATCTATCTATCTATCTATCTATTTATCACCTACTTCCATTCCCAAACTTTAAAATCTGTATTTCACATCTGGGGCTCAAATTTTCTTCCATTTTTTCTGATTTTTCATTTTAGAACCTTACCATTACTTTTATACTTAAATTGTTCTCATATCTGTGCCTATGGTACCTAGAAATTCGTTGTTTTGTGGCAATTTACAGAAAGAGATGGAATGAGACACACAACTGTCATTTTCAAGAGTCACGTTCTATTTCTTAATGCAGCAGTGGCTACATGAAAAACAACAACACTCTTATTTCAACTTTCCACCTACTCTAAAGCTCATGCTGGCTTTGCTGCTTATAGCATGTCCCAAAAGTACCGTGTTGGTGTTTTGTTTTTAAATTTGTTTCTTGGATTCTGTGTGAATTCCTGGTAGCTGCCTAGATTAGTCCCTGTAATTTTCTTGGTAAGGATTTATGGAAATGATTTGCCTTTCCTTGCTGTTTAGGATTAAAAGAGAATGATTGACCTAGATCACTCAGCTTTGTGATCTAGGCAGGACTAAAACTCATAGTCTCCTGGTTTTTATCCTGATGCCTTAACCACTACTCCAATAACCATAGCACTTAGACTTATGTACTGCTTCGCAGTGCTTTATAGTTCTCTCTAAAAGATTTACAGAGTCACCATATTGTCCCCAACAATCTGGGTCCTTATTTTACTGACTTCAGAAGAATGGAAGATTGAATCAAGCTTGAGCCAGTGAGAATCACACTGTTGGCAGTTGGCAGAATTATCCTGCAATACTGCATTCTAACCACTGTGCCACCATAGCTCATAACCTAATAAGGCAACAAGATAGAACTTGGATGCATTCTCAAGTAATGTATGAGTCTGCATTTCAAAACTAGATAGCACGATTCTCTACAATGTTTTCCAATGTGATTTAGTTAAATGCAGGAGCAAGTGACTTTCTTACCAAAATGTTTGCTGCCTATCAAAGATGGCTTATATATCTATGATCTCCTATAACCAAATGTTTAATCTTCCTACAAACTGTTACCAAAGCAATTCATTCAAAGCATTTTCATTTGTAAAAAAAAAAAAAAAGTAGAGAATGGGGAGTCATGTCTCCAATACCTAATCCTTGCCATTTTCACTTTCCATATGTTAAACCTAGGACCGTTCCAAATTTTTAAGCAAACGTTTTAAGCAAACAGGGCTGATTTTTAATTCCTGTGCTAAAAACACAGCTTGGTATGTAGTCATTGTTTAGTTTAAATTTTGCAATAAAATGAAATTTTAACATGCATGTAAAAGGCATCAGAGGTTAACATGCTTTCGAAAAGCTTTGAGAAAACTGTATTTTGATAATATGCATTCTGCATCCCCCATCAGAAATCACAGCACCATACAATAGGTACAATAGGCATGTATCTACAGTCATTATTGATTCAATTAGGATTGTAGATTCAATTCAATTAGAATTGGCAATGAGACCCATACAATTAAGTCAATTTGATTCAGATCTATGAACAACATAAAAAAGGGGCTTTTGCTCATATGCAAATGTTCTTCCAAATTGTTGAACTGATTCACAGGCATCTCATTCAGATCATCAATCCTGACACCTGGTTTATTTTCAGAAAGTTAAGCTATTAATTTTCAAATCAAATCTCGGATTTCAACTTCACATATGGATAATAAAGTACGTGCAGATAAAATACAGATAAGCAAGCTCCTCTTAAAAGGAAACTTTCCTCTGGTTTCAATAAAAAAGGAAACATGCATCAAAAAGAAGTAAACCTAATGTTTCCCAACTATTTCCTTTCTTCGGTGCTCCGTATTTTATTTTTGGTACCAAAGACACAGACCAAGTTGGGAAGGACACAGAGGTAGGATACTGATGATACAAATCCAGGTAACTTGCATAAAACATCATTTCGGTATTATACTTGATTACAGTGGAAATAGTAATTGTGTTAGCCCCTAGATGTTCAACAGGGTATATCTGGAAATTGTTGAAGAAAATGTATCCTTGAAGAATCCAGATTTTTCTCCCAATCAACTGTGTTCCTATGTACCACCAGATCTCGTCTCAGCTTTTTAAAAAAACTGTGTTGTACTTTGCATACAAATGGTCCTACATTTATATCTTGGGGCCTCCTAGTTCCCTCTCTTGTCTTGGGAAGCTACTCATAATAAGCTCAGGTCAGGCTCTGCACTGTTATTTCTTCCAAAGATTTGGAACAGATCAGATATTAGCTGAAGTGCAAAACATCTGGAGGATACCAGAAGAGTTGATGGCTAACCTGGGATGCAGTGGCTCAGTGGCTAAGATCCTGAGCTTGTCAATCACAAAGGTCAGCAGTTTGGCGGTTCAAATCCCTAGCACTGCGTAATGGAGTGAGCTCCCGTCACTAGTCCCAGCTTCTGCCAACCTAGCAATTTGAAAGCATGTAAAAATGCAAGTAGAAAAATAGGGACCACTGGGAAGGTAACAGCGCTCCATGTGCCTTCGGGGTTTAGTCATGCCGCCCACATGACCACGGAGACATCTTCGGACAGCGCTGGCTCTTCGGCTTTGTAACAGAGATGAGCACCGCCCCCTAGAGCCGGAAACACCTAGCACGTGTATGCGAGGGGAACCTTTACCTTTACCTTTAACCTGATATAAAACATCTTTTTTACATTCTGGACATTCTCAGTAAGTGGCATTTCATATCATGAAGCCATTCTAAAATAGAATTCCATCTGGGGGAAGATAAGCTATTGAATGAGGGGACTGTTAATTAGCACTGAACCAAGAAAGCTGCCTATGTAGTTTTAGGAAAAATACATAAATGTTATTGCTATTTTTTTATTTCCTTCTGAAAGCATTCTCAATCAGTTAGCTGCTAGAAACCTCCATGCTGCCATAAAGTACAGCTGGAATACTTCCAGACATTCAGATATAATCTTAAATAGTTCTTGAACCTCAGAAAAAGATGACCTACATGAAACCAGTCCAGGGAGTGTCTTTTTGTTTCCATCTTTCTTCCTTCCACAATTTTTCAGCCCAGCAGCTTTCGGGAACTACAAAGCACAGGTATAAATGTTGAGCAAATTACACATCCGGTTTTATGACAACAAGCTCCCCTTCTTTTGTTGGCTTCTGTCCATTAAAAGCAATTTGGAAGGATCATCAGAACTTGAAAGGGCACATCAAACAGCAGTGAAAATTGCAGCTGCATTGGCCCCAATTCAGAGCAAATTCTAAGCAAAGAGCTGATAATTTATTCCATTTGAGACATATAGATACTTTACAAGACTCCCTTTCTGCACGTGGGTCTCCCTGTTTTGCTTTATGGTGCAAGAATTCAACGTGTCTTTAATTTCAAAAAAGTATTTTATACATTAGTTGCGGAGGACATTTATTACAAATGTTGTACATATGTTTACATACATAAAGATGTATTGTTCAAAATTTGGCTTTCATTTTAAATTACATTTTACTTAGCAATTTCCATAACCATCAGGAGCAGTCAACTTCGAGAAGGTAAATTATCTTCCATAATTTCAGGCCTTTTCATTTTGCAGGTGGAGGGCAGCTGGGATAAGGTTGGAAAGAAAACAACATTTAGACAAGAGTATTGGCTCTGTACTTCAGCGTCTATGATGCTCCAGCTGTAACCTGATGTTTCAAAATGGAGAGCAGGCTGAAGCAACTTAATTTAAGAGACTGAGGGCATCAGCAATTGCTCCTCCAAAGTAACCAAGGAAATGGCTACCAAGAGGAACACTAAACTCCAACACCTGACTTTTACAAATACAAGAAAAATAATTGGCCTCCCACTTCAGTTGATATAATCACCACATATATATTCAGCTTTCATATATATTGTGATTTTTTCTTTTGCTCAGCTTTATTTTTCTTTTTTTTTAATCGAAGTATTTTAGGAAAGTCCAATAGAGATATAAAATTCTGAAGAATATCATCTCCATATGTAGCTGCTTTGCAAAGATTAAAAAAGGAACAAGTAGAATGGCACGCATACAAAACTTCTGGTACAAATGCTTTGATTATATATGAGCAAAAGATGGGGGCTATTTTAAGTAACTGGGTTTTTTTGACATGACTGCTAGTAGTGGAGAAGGCATCTGCTGACAGTTGAAGGTCATCTTTAACATTAGATTAGGAATAAATTTTCAGAGATGGTTTATCTCTATGAATGGTCTCCTGCTTCTGGCCTTATGCTGTGTTATATCCCCCACACAGACAAATGCACAGAAGCATGCACCAAAATATATTCTGTCTTGTTTTTCTTAAGCATTAAAGTAGATGTTGTTGCATTGGTTAGGTGACAGTCCTCTTAAAAACCCATGATTTTTTTCCTGATTTTTTTCTGACTTTCACAACTATAGAAATGTCTAAAAAATCTGTATTGTGATTGGTGTCGTTTAACTTATTCATAAATGAGCTAGCATTGGGAATGAGAATATGGTGATTTCAACAAATTATTTAGAATAATAAAGTCCTAAAGGAGCTTTAAACTTGTAGAATGGTAGCAAAAGTGTTAAGTTCTGCGCACTTGTATTCCCAACATGGATTTCACAGCTTCAAGAGCAATTTTTCCTGGATGAGGGCATCCTCCCAGTTGTCGCTTCTTGTTTGGTGAATGCCGGCTACCTCGATCCCGAGTGGGGTGAACCATTGAAGGCCTAATAAACTAGGCTGGTCATGATCGACGACGGTCAGCGGTAGCGACGCAGTACGATTTTTGAATGATACTTGGACTTGGCTGGAGCCAACGACTGGAATTTGGTTCCCCTGGTAATCTTTCAGTATAATTCTTTGGGCTCTGAGGTCTTGATGCCGGACGGCAGAGATTAACTGTTTGAGGGTCTTCCAGGAAACCATCGAGAGGGTCGACCCTGAGTCAACTTCCATCATACAAGGTTGGTTCTCGATGGCGACCCTCACTCGGATCTTCTTTGCATCTAACGATGAAGCATGACCGATGGTAATGGTTTGGTGTGCCTCTTCCCATCTCGTTGAAGTGGCAAGTGTTTTATTTCTGTAGGAGTGGTTGTTCCATTGGTGGTTCAAGTGTTCCCGACTCACAGGACGATTCCCTGTGGTCTGGCGGTAGTTGTTTTCTCTCCAAATTGGGCTGGATCCTCACTTGCTTCTACAGACCTTCCCGATGTGGCCTCTTTTCCCACTGGAATGGCAGAGCACATCGAGGAATTTGCAATCTGATCGCGGGTGGTTTGCCCCACAACCCGCGCATTGGTGCAGTAGTCTTCGATTCCACGGGTTCCATTGGTCACGTTCGGACCGGAGCCGGTTGACCTCCTCCTCATCACTTTCTGATGGAGATTCGAGGTCCTCATGGTGGGTCGCTGTTGTGTGCCTGTCTTGGCGAGGTGAGGTATCATTGGTGAGTTGACAGAGCGGTGCATTGGTGCGGCGCATTCGGGCGGCCGACTTCCTGGTTGCTTCTGCTGCAGTAGCATCAGCAATGACATCGGCAAGATCGATGTCCCCTTTGGCCATGATCTTGCTCTGCGCCGAGTGGTCATCTAATCCCAGAACTATTCGGTTTCTCAGAGCTTCTTCGAGGTCTGCAAACCCACAGAGGCCTCCCAGGTTCCGGAGGTCTGTGATGAAATCTGCGATGCTCTCTCCTTTCCGTTGGTCCCTCTGATAAAACTCATGTCTTCTGACAAGCGTTGGTACAGCGGGTTCATAGTGGGCCCATAGAAGGGGCACGAGGACGTCCCAGTCCATGGATTTCACCTCAGCCGGTTTCGCTAGTGCCTTGGCCATCTTAAAGACAGCAGGCCCTCAATGGGTCAGGAACACTGCTCGCTTTTTCCCCGTAGTTGCGTCCTTCAAGTTGTTGTCTCGTACATGCGCTCCATGTACGAGTCCCAGTCTTCTTGTGCCAGGTCGAATGGAGCGGGTGGTATGGCGCCGCTGGACATAGTTTCCGTTGTCAATGCACCTTCAGCCACGTGCTCCGTTTGGTGCTCTGTAAGTGTTCAGTCAGCTCTGATGTCTCCACATCCCATCTTCATCGCCAGTGTTAAGTTCTGTGCATGGGTGCAAGGAGCGGAGACGAGGCAGTGAACAGTGAACTTCAACTCTTTATTAAGCATACTGAACGGAGCAATCACCAAGGGCAGCAGCAGCCCTTTTATAGGGTTGGCTGCTGTCCTATTAGCCAATGAAAAACATGGAAGTGTTAAACCCTTGAACCAATGAGAGTTGGCCCATTAACAGCCAATCAGATTTCCCAGAAAGGACCAATCCGATGTCGCTATTATCGGGCAATCAGAAGTGCAGGATTAGAACCCTGCTTTTTACTTAAGGTTGTTAAAACTTTATTAAACGCCTTTATTAGTTCATAACAAAAAGGACAATTCCGTATTGTTAAAGCAGATAGAAAGAGCAAACTCTTTAAATTCTCATGCTCCAATTACTTCATATCAGTGATGCACAAAGGGAGAGTACTTGTATTCCCAACATGGATTTCACAGCTTCAAGAGCAATTTTGGTACAGTGGTAAGGTGCCAGCTGAGGACCCAGGAGATTGGGAGTTGTAGTCATGCCTTAGGCATAAAAGTCAGCTGGGTGACTTGGGGCCAATCACTCACTCTCAGTTCAAACTCACCTCACAGGGTTTGCTGTGGGGAAAATAGGAGGAGGAAGGCATATTAGTTATGTTCACTACCTTGAGTTACTTATGTAATATGTAATAAAGGTAGGATAATAAGAAAGGAAGGAGGAGGAAGCAAGTAGAAGAAAGAAAGAAAGAAAGAAAGAAAGAAAGAAAGAAAGAAAGAAAGAAAGAAAGAAAGAAAGAAAGAAAGAAAGAAAGAAAGAAAGAAAGAAAGAAAGAAAGAAAGCTCCAAATAGGAAACACAACTGTGCTCTCACTACAAACCTTCGCTATACAAACTCTTAATGCTATTGTTAGAAATTGAGTGGGATAAGATGCATTGTGCATGGTAGGACATGCTAAAATACTGTTTCACATTTCTGTGGGTCTCTTGGGGTCCGTATCCAGTGTTTTGGTCCATCTCATGCACTCGTGGGGACAACAACTCTCTGTCTGAAGTACCACTGCTCTTTCATTAAAAAACAAAGGTGGCCAATGGAAAGTTCATGTAAAAAGTATGCAGTATGTAGGGAATGTGGATACTTAGATGTTTGGGGCCACTCAGTGAAGCTGAGTGATAGAAAATTCAGGGCAAGAAAAAAAGGAAGAAAGCATTTCTTCCCACATACAGTGATCTGTTTGAATTACAATCAGATATTGGAGTAATAGGTCTCAAAAAGGGATTAACATCTTCATCAAGCCTAGATAAGGTTACTAACCATGATGAAACTATCATTACTTTTCAATACCATTTACTAGAAAATGTGATCTGAAGAATGTTTTGATGTTTATGTCCTACTTGTGGACTTCTCAGGGACTTAAATTGAGCACTGAAGGTGTAAATTAGCATCATACAGCATTGATTTCTATTGATTCTTTCATGTTAAGACAGCCAGTTTAGAGAAGTAGACAAAGCACACCAGTCTAGAAACTGGAAGGTTGTGAATTCTAATCTTGTCTGAGGCACAGAAACAGTTGGGTGACTTTGGGCCAGTTACTCTCAGTCCTAGAAAGGAGGCCATGGCAAACCACTTCCCAAAATGTTGTCAAGAAACCTGCAAGGACTTGTCCAAGCAGATATCAGGAGACAACACTGATTCAAAGGCACACACACACACACACACACCAAAATCATGTTAAATTCCTTAGTCTTCTCCCTCAAAAATACTCCTTGTGGATGGATGGATGGGTGGGTGGGTGGGTGGGTGGGAAGGTGGACGGATGGATGGAGGGGCAGACAATTCTCTTAGAATTTTTTTCTGTGACAGACCATAAAAAGGCTAAGACATCTTAAAAGAGCAATCTCTTTGAGAAATTATTTTGCTACAATGGTTGCAAATGATAGTAAATCTAGCCGATAATTTTTTATAAGAAATATGTTAAGATAAGCATAGTAATTTTAAAACACATAATGTTGTTCTTGAATATTATTCCTGATTATCTGATATTTCTGTTACACTTAATTGGATTTTTTTTTGAAAAAAAAAAAACCACCTTAAGCATGGCAGATGCAATGGTAAAACAGAAAATAGCTATTTCTAATCCAAAATAATTGGAAACCTGTCTAAGTTGGAAAATATTTGATCATCTGTGAATTCAATTAATGCTTTTCTTAGTAATGTTGTAGAACATTCCAAAGATTAGAAAAACAACTTAAAGCTCACACCATTAATGGCTATAGAGCCTCTCAAAACATTTAGAATTCATTTTCATTTTTATTTAAACCTGTATAAAATGGGGTGATTTTAAGCAAGACATAATATAATACAGGTAGTTTCTTCAACTGAATTCTACTAACAACTGGTGCCTTCCATATGTGCCAATTTTTTAAAGTTCAGAAATATAAAGCTGGGAAGTATGTGCAAGGGTGCACTATTTGCAAAACGCATTCTTGTCAGCTCCGTGAAGCAGTAACCCATGAAATACAGTTGGTATCTCAGGGGCACAGTACTCTTTGCCTGCAAACATTTAAAATTGCACTTGTGTAACATAAACTATTTATAATGATCTCACCCTCGTATATAAACTTTATTCCACATCAGAGAGGGAAGATGGGGGAAGATGAGAGGTAGAAACAGTGAACCGCTGAATGTGAGCACAGCATCATAAATTCATAACATTTACAGCTTTTTAACCACTAGTCATAAATTTGACTGATTTAATTTACAAGCCTTTGTGCTGGCATCAAGAATATCTATTTTAAAATACTTTCTTCATTCCAGAACAAGTTGGTGTCACCAAAGGCAGAGCTAGAGTTTAGGTGAAGAGAAGACATTCTGTGCCACATATCACCTTGCTTACAAAAGAATGGCTGGGTGAAAGAAAACACATTTTACACACTCACTAAGGCTAAAAGGAAGAACGGCATGTAAGAGAACAGAGGATACACCTGGCCAAAATGATACACTTTCAAATCCCATTTAATTTAATATAAACTTTAAAAGATGATTAAGAACCGGAAGCAATTGGAATTATGCATGGTTATCTTTGACCACATCTTGCTTCAAGCAATCCTCTTTCATTCCTAACATCACTTTCCAGAAAGTTAAAAAAAAAAAAATCAGGAGGAGTTTGGCTCCTTCTGATTTTTTATTTTTGACTTTTCCCAGCAAACATATATCATTAAAAGGCATAAGTTTATAGGCCCATACTTCCATACAAATAACCAGCTAACCTGAAGGAGATTTTCACAACCAACAATGAATAACAGGATAACAATACAATATGAGAATCAGGTCTTGCAACCTACCCAGATGTCTACTTTGCTCCCACATCTACACCAATATACCATTACAGGTCTTGATAACTTCACACACAAGATTATGGTAGAAGAATCTTCATGTATTCTTCCTCTGATATATGCCACTATGACGCAGTAGTTAGAGTGCAGTACTGCAGGCTACTTCTGCTGCTGGCTGATTGTAATTTGGCAGTTCAAATTTCACCAGGCTCAAAGTTGACTCAGCCTTCCATCCTTTCGAGGTGGGTAAAATGAGGGCCCAAATTGTTGTGGGCAATAGGCTGACCCTGTAAACCTCTTAGAGAGGGATGGAAAGCACTGTAAAGTGGTACATAAGTCTAAGGGCTATTGCTATCTGCCATCAATGCCCCTTGGATTCTACATAGATTCTACATAGAAGAAACTGGCCAAACTTTTCACAAAATAATTAATGGAAGCATTAATTGATATCAGGACTCAAAACAAGTCCTCAAAGCAATTATAAAAGCACTTCAACCTCCCAGGATACTCTGTAGCAGACCTCAAAGTTGTCATGAAAAAAGAGGACTTTAACAGTGCCATCAAGCAAGAAACATGTTAAACTCACATTCATCTCTAAAGGTTTCAGGCAGAAGTCTCAACAAAAATGTTGAGTTTTTTTTTAACACATTACAGTTGTTAATTGCTGAAGTAATTGTAATCTATCTCACATATAATCTGCATTTATATAACCCACCTGTCTTCTCTTCTTTCTCATCTCAGTTTATATCCTATATCAGTCTAATCACTCTATGTATTTGATAAAGTGAGCTGAAGCCAATGAAAACAGTTTTAATTGAATAAAATTATCCAAAAAAGAAGTGCTACCGGACTCCTGGTTTTTTGCCATTATAGACTAACATAGTTCTCCTCCTACAGATACCTGGAAGTAAATCCATAAAAACTGATTGGAGTTATATCTTTATAAAATCATCTTAGTTTAGTTACAATAATTTGATCAGTACTTGGGGTGGAAGGGTAGACTTGGGGAATGAAATAACAAATGTACTAGAGGAGTTCAAACCAAAGAGAAGACTGGTTTTACCCTTCCAAATATAACCTGTGAAATTGTAAAATGGGCTAAATAGAGATTTGTATCATATTTAATGTGCTTTCATGGGTTTAATGTGCTTTCATCCAAACTAATGAAATTCAAGCCTTCTCTCATTGGTTTCAACAGCAGTTTAAATTTACCCTTAAGCAAATTGCCTAGAGAAGTCCCTGGGGTTTTGGGGGGGCAAGTTTTTTTCAGCCATTGCCGCCTTCCTAAGGCTGTGAGAAAGTGATCGGCCCAAGATTCGTGAGGTGGTTTCATGTCTAAGTGGAACTAGAACTCCCAGTGCCGCAGTTTCTTGCCTGATGCCTTAACCACTACACCAAATTGACTCTCATGGTGCTATTGGCAAAGTCTTAAAAACAAATGGTATTCACAATCCATCATCCTGATTCATGATGAATCACATCATAATTAAATACAAGTCCACTCAGAAGTAAAGTCTTTTTTAGTTGAAAGTGGCTTACTCTCAGGTAGGTCAGTGTTCCAAACTAAGCAAACTTGTTAGCTTGCAACTCTAATCGTTTTCCTTCCATGACACGCTCGTAAACCTGCACTTGTGATTGGGCCGCTAGTAGCAGATTGTGATTGGTCAGTTTTGGCTGATCTGATTGGCTGATAGCGGGTCGTTGCTGATTGGACGCTTCCAGCACGGCAAACTCAAATCATTGGGTGTTGTGACAGCAGCCAGCTCTATAAAAGGAGCTGCTGCTGCCCTAGTATTTTGCTCTGTTCTGAAGTCACTAATAAAGAGTTGGAGTCACTATTCGATGCCTCGTCTCCATTCCTTGCGCCCACTCTCCCAGATCTAACACTGGCGACGAGGATGGGATTCGGAGATGAGAGAACTGAATGAACACTCATTGAATGCAAACAGAGCACGTGGCTGAGAGCGCACCAATTGCGGCAGAATGTCCAGCAGCGCCATACCACCCGCTCCATTTGATCCGGCTAATGAAGACTGGGACTCATATATGGACAGGTTTCAGATGTTCTTGGAGACCAACAACCTGAAGGATGCTACGCCTAGCAAGAAACGAGCTGTATTCCTGACCCATTGCGGGCCCGCCGTTTTTAAGATGGCAAAGGCACTTGCAAAACCAGCTGAGGTCAAGAAGATGGACTGGGACAACCTCGCCCCAATCCTTCAAGCCCATTATGCCCCAGAGGTGCCAACACTCATCAGGAGACACGAGTTTTACCAGAGGGACCAACAGGAAAGCAAAAGTGTTGGAGACTTCATCGTGGACCTCAGAAACCTGGGGGGACTCTGTGGCTTCACAAACCTCGAAGAAGCCATGAGAGATCGAATTGTTCTGGGTCTAAAAGACCCCACAACCCAGAGCAAGATTATGGCAAAGGGGGACATCGCCCTCGTGGATGTCATCGCCGATGCTACTGCAGCAGAAGCAACTAGGAGGTCGGCAGCTCGAATGCGCCGAGCAAACGCACCACACCGCCAACTCGCCAGTGACCCTACGCCCCTTTCCGAGAGGCACGCAGCAACTACCCACCATAAAGATCTCGAATCCTCCTCAGAAAGCAAAGAAGAGGAGGTCAACAGACTCAGGTCAGACCGAGATCAGCGAGATCAACAGACTCATAAGCCCTCGTATCAGTGCGCTGGATGCGGGGGAAACCACCCAAGATCAGACTGCAAATTCCTAGACGCCCTCTGCCGCTCCTGTGGAAAGAGGGGCCACATTGCAAAAGTCTGTCGAGGCAAGTGAGGGTCCAGCCCAAACTGAAGAGAAAATAATTTCCAGCAGACAACAGGCACCCCACCAGTAAATCGGAACCGCCCAAGCAACCAATGGAACCACTACTACAGAAATCGAGCACCAGCCACTTCTACCAGACGAGAAGAGGCACACCAAACCATCACCATCGGCCATGCTTCTTCCCTTTGATGCAAGAAAGATCCGAGTAAAGGTCACCATAAAGAATCGTCCATGCATTATGGAAGTCGACTCCGGGTCTTCCCTATCAATGGTCTCCTGGAAAACCCTCAAACAGCTGATCCCTGACATCCGTCGCCAGGATCTCATCCCTCAGAGAATTATATTGAAGGACTATCAAGGAAATAGGATCCCAGTCGCCGGCTCCAGCCACGTCCAAGTCTCCTTCAAAGACCACACCGCAACTCTACCACTTACAGTCATCGATAAAGATTGACCCAGCTTATTAGGCTTGCAGTGGTTCGTGCCACTTGGAATCGAACTGGCGGGCATCGACCAAACTGGAAGCGATGACTGGGAAGCAGCTCTCATCCAAGAATTCCAGGAAGTGTTCACCGAGAAGCTAGGCAAATCCCCCATATCGTTTAACCTCTGCCCAGATATTGCGCCCATTCACCTGAAGCCTCGTCGAGTGCCTTTTGCACTCAAACCAAAGATTGACGAACAATTGGACAAATTAATAGCCCAAGGTGTGTTGGAACCGATTGACCATGCCCGATGGGAAACCCCAATAGTAACCCCCATAAAGCCTGACAGATCTCTGAGAATTTGTGGGGATTACAAGGCCACCCTAAATCACGCACTTCAGCAGAGTGCTTACCCCGTGCCTGTGGTCCAACACCTACTGCACTCCCTTGGGGGCGGGAAAATATTCACAAAATTGGAGCTAGCCCAGGCATACCAGCAGCTGCCTGTAGATGCAGAGACCGCAGAAGCCCAAAATATAGTCATGCACAGTGGGGTATTTAAGTGTAATAGACTCCAGTTCGGAGTGAGCATAGCACCTGGCATCTTCCAAAGTCTGATGGAGAGATTGCTACAAGGCATAAAAGGGGTCATGCTATATTTCGATGATGTCTTGATAGCTGCCCCCACTAGAAGCCTACTAGAAAAGTGGCTAAGAATGGTCCTCCAAAAATTTAAAGACGCTGGCCTGAAGGTCAAGAAGGACAAGTGCCAACTATGTATGGAGAGGGTTGAATTCCTTGGTTACCTTCTTGACAAACAGGGAATTCACCCTACTGAGAAAAAAGTGGCTGCAATAAAAAACACCCCATGACCTAGGAACAAAATAGATCTTCAAGCCTTCCTGGGACTTATTAACTTTTATAACATCTTCCTACCCCAGAAGGCGACTGTTGCTGAACCCCTGCATAGGCTCCTTGATAAGAAGGCTTCCTGGGTCTGGGGACATCGAGAAGAGCGAGCTTTTCAGCAAGTTAAAGACCTTTTAACATCCGATGCTGTATTGATACAATATAACAAGACTTTACCCTTAAACATCACCTGTGACGCCTCACCATTTGGAGTAGGAGCCATCCTGAGCCACGTCCTGCCAAATGGCACTGAGGCACCCATTGCATTTTTTCCCAGAACTTTATCCAAAACTGAAAGAAACTATAGCCAACTAGATAAAGAGGCTCTCGCTATTGTGGCTGCGATCAAACGATTCCATGAGTACATGTATGGAAGGTCCTTTTCTATAATCACTGATCACAAACCATCACTGGGCATCTTGGTGAGGGATAAACCAACTCCCCATATCTTATCACCAAGAATGACATGCTGGTCAGAGTTTTTAGCCGCATACAACTATCAACTGCGACACCAACCGGGGAAAGCCATTCCCCACGCTGACGCCCTGAGCCGCTCACTGCTACCAGAAGTCATAGACGACCCAGCTCCAACCCTAGCTGTGCTACAGATCGAGACACTCCCTTCACCACCGCTGATTGCACAAGACATCGCATCCGAAACAAGGAAAGACCCTTGTTTAGCACGAGTCCTCAGCTGGGTAGAAAGAGGTTGGCCCGACAACGAACTCAACGACACCTTCAAGCCCTTCAAGCACAGGCAGACAGAACTTTTCACCCAAAAGGGATGTGTGTTATGGGGAGACAGAGTCGTCATCCCAGAAAGACTGCAGCATAAGGTCCTAAAACTATTGCACGATGGACATCCGGGCATCGTGCGGATGAAGGCACTAGCAAGGAGCTACGCTTGGTGGCCAGGTATAGATAAGCAAATAGAAACCTGGGTGGCCACCTGCAACAAGTGCCAGGAAACACGCTCAGCTGCACCAAAAGCACCACCAACTGAATGGGAAGCACCCCGAGGTCCCTGGTCTCGTATCCACATCGATTTTGCGGGACCCACCAAAGGGCATACATTTTTCATAACAGTGGATGCCTATTCCAACTGGCTTGAGGTCCACAAAATGAAGAACACCAGAACAGAGGCAGTCGTTAAAAAACTAAACAGACTATTTGCCACACACGGTTTGCCAGACGTCTTGGTTTCAGACAATGGCCCACAGTTCACCGCCTTGGCATTTGAACAGTACCTAGCAGACCGGGGGATACGCCATGCTTTAACATCACTGGCTCACCCTGCGGCCAATGGTAGGGCTGAACGAATGGTCCAGTTCATAAAGAAAACCTTACACAAGATGGAACAAGGGAACATCCACAACAAGGTAACCAGGATGCTTCTCCTCCAACATATTACTCCAAACAGCACCACAAACAAAACCCCAGCCGAACTCCTGATGGGCCGAAAACTTCGATCACATCTTGACCATCTACACCCTACCTACACGCCGGAAAAGCCTCTGGGTTCCAGTAGCAAGCTTCGCATGTTCAAGGTAGGCAACCCGGTCTTTGCAAAAAACCTTACCGGTGACCCATTGTGGGTCCCCGCTACCATAACTTAACTTACGGGTCCCCGTTCCTACCATTTACAAACTGATGATGGGAGACTGTGGAAGCGCCACATCGACCAGTTACGTTCCAGGCTGGCACCTACCCCTTTCACAAGCCCTGGAACCCAAACCAGGGGGGGAAGGGAAATTGAAGAGGCCGAAAATGAACTGGTACCTGATCCAGTACGCAAAACTCAGCAAGCAATGTGACCAAGCCTGGAATATTCACCTTTCAAAGAAGAGCCAGGACAGATGGTCATCTCACCGCGTAGCAGCACGGCGGCATCAGCAATTCCAGAGAATCCAGATAACAGCCTTGACGGGAGTAGAGATGACAACGCCGAGTCACCCAATGGAGAAGTCAGATCACCGTTACCGCCGAGTCTAACGAACAGCCCACCTGAACCAGAGTCCGGCCAAAGACCCATGGAGCAACGTAGATCAGGCAGGCAGGTGAAATGACCTGCCTATCTGCGAGAATACATCACCCCACCCTTGAGACAGAACCTAGGGGGGAGGGGTGTTCCAAACTAAGCAAACTCGTTAGCTTGC